>VXBA01004369.1:255016-309286 GCA_013399895.1 Serilophus lunatus | reverse complement strand
TCCCATACCCCATATCCTGTATCCCATACCCCATATCCCCTATCCCATACCCCATACCCCATACCCCACACCCCATATCCCATATCCCAATCCCAATCCCAATCCCAATGCCCCATCCCCTCTCCTCCCGCCGCCAGGGGGCGCCACCTCCCCGCTCCATCCCTCCCGCTCCCTCCCCTCTTTTGGCCCCTCCCCTTCCCTTGAGCGGCAGCCGCTCCACCCAATCACCTCCGTTTCTTCTCCCTCCCCCTCCGCTCGCTCCCACTCTATTGGCCTTCGCGCGCGTTGGGGGCGGCCCTTGCGCGCGTCTCCTCCAATGGCGTCGCGGGGGCGGGGCCTGTCCGCCATGGCGCCGGTGCCGCGCTGAGCGCCCGCCATGGCCGGGGCCATCGCCTCCCGTATGAGCTTCAGCTCCTTGAAGCGCAAACAGCCCAAGACCTTCACGGTGCGCATCGCCACCATGGACGCCGAGATGGAGTTCAGCTGCGAGGTGAGCGGACACGGCCCCACACGAGTCGCTTCTGCCCGGGTTTCCCGAGGGCGGCATTTGGCGTTTGCCCCGGGTGTGGGTCGGGGTTGGCTGGGGGTGGTTTGGGGGTAGTTCGGCTTTGGCCCGGGTGTAGCTCGGTTATAACTCGGTTTATATTTTGGTTATAGTTCAGGTTTGTCACTTTTATCGTGGTCACAGTTCAGCTTTATCCTGCTCACAGTTTGGCGTCTTTCTGGCCATAATTCAGCTTTGTCCTGGTTATAATCCGGCTTTATTTTTCTCCCGATTGAGCTTTATTTTGTGTTTAATCCAGCGTTATTTTGGTTATAGTTCAGTGTTATCCTGGGTGTAACTCACCTGGATTTTGGTCACGATTTGGCTCCTTTCTGGGTATAATTCAGATTAGTCCTGGTTATTTTAGTTACAATTCTAGCTTAATTTGAGTGCAATTCAGCTTTATCTGGGTTATAATTCAGGCTCGTTCGGGGTTTAATTCAGCTTCATCCTGGCAATAATTCAGCTTTGTTCTCCTTATAATCCAGCTGTAATTTGGTTCCAATCCAGGCTTTTCCTGCCACCACAGGGTGCCCAGGGCTCCTGTCCCCGGAGCTCAGCTCCCAGCGCTCCACCGATGCCTGAGGATGGAACCTAGGCCTTTTCCCGAGGATGGGGCGTGTTCTGGGGTGTCAGCTCTGGTCGTTCTCCTGTAATTTCCCTTTTTTGGGCCCTTGGAACTTCCCAAACACTCTCCCCTTTGCTGCCAGCCCCTGGGCCTGCTCTGCTTTTGCTGCTTTTCCAGCTGATCCAGAGGGATTGGGCATTGACTGGTTTGTGTTTCACTGCTCTGATCCATCAGCCAAGAGCTGTTTGTCAGCACCCCTTCCCTTCCTCTGGAAACCTCCTGTCAGCCCTGAAAAAATTCCAGCCTTTCCCAGGGATCAGGGGTTTGCTGGAGGCAGCAGAGCTGGAGTGGCCTGGCTTTATCCTTCCTGCTTTTCCAAGGCTGCCAACAATTACTAGTGATGGCAAGGAAAGAATGGATGATTTCAGTGCCTGGGGGTCAGGGGTTTGGGGTTTGCCTGTGGAACTGGGGCATCTCCAACTGAGTTTCTGGGGAGGTTCCTGCCAAAGGAACCTGTTGCTGCAGGGACTTCTCCAGCTGGAAGGAGCTCAGGAGTTTGGCCCTGCCAGGGGCTCCTGGAGCTGGGAATTCTGCCTCCCCTTCAGGGCTGTGCTCAGGCAGAGGGCAGGGAAATAGTCAGGGAACCCTGGAATGGTTTGGGTGGGAAGGGACCTTAAAGTTCTTCCCATCCCACCCCCTGCCCTGGGCAGGGACACCTCCCACTATCCCAGGTTGCTCCAACCTGCCCTTGGACACTCCCAGGGATGGGGCAGCCACAGCTTCTCTGGGAAATCCGTTCCAGTCCCTCCTCACCCTCACTAGAAAGAATCCCTTCCCAATATCCCATCTCTCCCTGTCCTCTGGCACTGGGAAGCCATTCCCTGTGTCCTGTCCCTCCAGCCCTTGTCCCCAGTCCCTCCCCAGCTCTCCTGGAGCCCCTTTAGGCTCTGGAAGGGGCTCCAAGGTCTCCCTGGATCCTTCCCTTCTCCAGGTGAACACCCCCAGCTCTCCCAGCCTGGCTCCAGAGCAGAGGGGCTCCAGCCCTTGGAGCATCTCCGTGGCCTCCTCTGGACTCTCTCAGAGCACAGGACACCCCAGCTGGAGGTGTGAGTTCTATCCCAGCTGTCCAGCTCCCTGCTGGGTCTTTGTCCCCACCTTTGACTCGTGGTTGTGCAGCTCTGGGGATGCCTCTGCAGTGATCTGGGGAGGATTCCCTGGAGGATCGGCTCCCCCATCCCAAGGTTTGCTGGGTGAGGTGGGAGAGGAGGGAGAAGAGTGTCTGAGGGTTTCCTTGGCCAGGAAGGAGAGCTGCTGACCTAACCAGGAGGCTTGGAGAGGGAAACCTGCCTCCCAAACACTTCACAGGGTCAGTGGGAAGAGGAGCAATGGGAATCCTGCTATTTGGGAGCTCTTGGGATGTGTTTTTGTGTCCTGCAAATGGCACTTTGTGCTTCCAGGGATGGAGAGCTGCTGGCTGGGTGTCTGCTTGCTATCCTGCTGCTGGGACACATCCCTCTGGTGGGATTTGTTGTGTCCCTGGGGTGCTGGAACCTGCCTCCTGCCCTGGGCTCCCGACCCCTGGCAAACCACAGCCCAGCAGCCAAGGAAGGAGTGCAGGAATGTTTTGCTGCCTAATCCACACTGGCACTGTGGCTTCAGGCCGGGTTGTCCATCCCAGTGGCCTCTCCAGGGAGCTGTGGGGTGGATGTTTGGGGCAGTGGGAAGTGGCTGCTCTGTGTCCCTGGGAAGGAGAGGTGATTCTTGTCATCCCACCGTGCCAAGGCATGCCCGTGGCCCCCCCCGCTGCCAGAAATCCTGTCCTCCTTCCCCCCACATATCCTCTGCTCTTCTCCATGTGCTCCCCCTGAGCTCTCAGCCTTGCTCCAAGCACTTTGTTGCTTCTGTCCCTCTTTTCCTCCTTTTCCAGAAGCTGGATGCCCAGGGAAGGCAGTCCCAGGGTGGAACCTCCCAATCCCTGGCTCAGGGCTGGGCTGCACCAGCTCCTGTCCCAGCTGCCCCTCTTCTGATCCTTCTAAATTCCAACTCTTGGGGTGTCCTGTGCAGGGCTAGGAGCCCTGCTCAGGATATTCTATGATCCCACTGGAGCTGCAGGGACACCTTTTTTTTCCCTGTGTTATTTTCTCAGTGTCCCCTGTAGAAATTCTCAGCTGTGTATTTGAAGGGATTAAACCTGCTTTGCATGTGTTTACTCTGCAAATGAGGTCTCTAAATTGAGCCTAAATCTAAAATAATTCCTAGAAATGAAATCTTAATCTTTCCAACAGGGCAATGGAGATTAATAGTCATGGTTGGGGTTTCACTTTAAAGACTTTTAATTTGTTTGGGGAAATCTGGAAGGCACAAAGCGAGTGTCTTCCTTTGGTTACTTCCACTGAGGAGGTTTGAGCCAGTACCTAATTAATTGATAACATCTGGGGGAAGGAGAGATATTTGCATAGCTCTAAAATCCTTGTGTTAAAGCAATCCCAGCTGCCTCACCTTCCCAGGAACACCTTGGATAATGGATAACCCTGTGGAGGCTTCTCCCCTGGGAGGGTGGGGAGGCCCTGGCACAGGGTGCCCAGAGAAGCTGTGGCTGCCCTTGGATCCCTGGAAGTGTCCAAGGGCAGGTTGGAGCCTCCTGGGACAGTGGGAGGTGTCCCTGCCCATGGCAGGAGGTGACACTGGATGGGCTTTGAGGTCCCTTCCCACCCAAACCATTTCAGGATTCTGTGATTCATTCCATGTTTAAAAGCCCATGGGATTTTGGAGTCCACATCCAACCATTGTGGTGTGGCTGGTGCCAGAGTGGTCTCACACATTCCCAAATTCCCTGGTGGACAGGAGAACCCATCCACCTTTCTCCAGGCCTTGTCTTTCCCAGAGTGCTCAGCCCCGTTAGTGTCCCCCCATCTCAGAGCCACAGCCCCTTTCCCTAAGGATTTGGGGTTTTAGCTGTTCCTCTCACCTAAATCCCTGAATCCTGCAGGGGTGGGCACTCCATCCAAGTGCAGTCACTGCCCAGCTGCTTCCCAGCCTTAATCCTCTGGGGTCGTGCAAGCAAACAGGAGAGCCTGGGGACACAGCCTGGCTCTCCTGTCCAAGCAGAGACAAGAGGCAGGTTTGGGCTGATGTATTTGCATCCTGTTGCTGCTTCAGTGCTCAGGCTGTTCCTGTCAGGCTGATCCTGGTGGGAAGGGATCTCTTTGCCCAGCGCCCTCTGGAGCAGGGCTGGGGGGTTGGGTGGAAAGCTGTTGCAGGTTGACAAGGCCCCATTTTGGCCCAGTGATGTCCCTTTGTCAGCAGGCCCAGAGAGCTGTGAAAGCTGAGCTGCAAAGCTCATCCTCTGGAACAGGAACAGCCAGGGATTTGGTGGTGGGAATCTGGGGCTGAGAGAGGTTTTGAGGAAAAGCTGGTGCAGTAAATCGGAGTCGGGTGTTGAGCTCTGTCCAGTCACTGCACCAAAATAAAAAGGCAAGAGGAGGAAACCAAGGAAGGGAGTGCCCTCAGCTTCCTTCTGCATTGCAGGATACTTGGAAGGGTTTGGTAAAGATCCTTCCATCCCTGGTTCATGCAGCAGCTCGTGGTGCTGGTGGGGCAGTGACCTCTGGATGCAGAAACTCAAAGGGCAAAGACCAATCTTTGGGCAGGGACAGCTGTTTAAAAAGCTGAGAGAAATAACCCCCCTCAGCTCCAACATGATCCTTGGTGAATTGCTGGGACACCAGCTGGGATGTTCTGGTTCCTGCAGCTGCCTATCTACCCCAGTCCTGTGCTCCCATTCACTCCAAGCCATGGCAGGTAAGGGCTCTTTGCTCCTTTGTGTCTTGGAGAGGTTTCTGCCCCAAAAGTCTGAATTTCTAGTTCATGCCAGTGTTCGGGAGTTAATTTTTGGGAGGTGTCTTGCTTGGTGCGGTTCAGTTCTGCAGTTCCTTACACTGTGCTTAAGGGACTTACTGTGCCCACGAATCCTCTGTGGCTTCTCTCCCTCACCCTGCACCTCAAACTCTCCCTGCAGCCCCTGCTCCCGTGGCAGCCCCTTCAAAACCAGCTGGGAACTCCTGGTTACCCAGTTCCCTCCAGAGATTGTTCAAAACCACTGTCAGTCAATCCCCAGTCTCTGTTAATTAATCCAGAGGTGTGTTGATGCAAAGGGGAAGGAGGGATGGAATTCAGGACAGCAGGTCTTTCTCTTTTGGTGTGAGACTCTGGGTTTGATGTGTTTAATACTTCTTTTTTTCTCCCTTTTGTACAGGAAGTGTCTTTCAAGTAGGTGGCTTTTGAAATTAAAGGCACTTGAACAGGGAAGCAGCCCTGGATTTAATCTCCTTGAAGCTGGGAGGCAGCACTCTGCCAGGGAATCACACAGCCCTTGAAATGGGAAGAGAGGCATTTGATGTGGTTTAACCTGGCTTTGATCTGAGGGGAAATGGCTGGTGCTGCTGCCCCTCTGCCCTCCTTGGTTGTGTGTCCAGAGCTTCTCAGGGGGCCAGAGGTCATCAGAGCAGGTCAGGTTGTGCTGGAACACCCTGTATCTGTTGTGTCCCCTGCATGCAGGGGAAGCTCCAGGCTGTGATCCCTGCCCAGTGTGGCCCTTCCCAGGGCAGGGAGCAGTGGGACAGAATATTCTGTGTGTGTCTGTTGTCCTGCAGATCGTGTAACTGCGGCACAGAGGCAGCTCCAGCTGATCCCACAGTTCTGTGCATCCTTGGCAGAGCTTCCTGCAGGATCAAAATCCTTCTCTCAGCCCCTTGGAGCTTCCTCTGCTGCTTGACTCCATAATGCTCCATCTGTGTGAACCTACAGGGTGAGGAGAGGCCTGGGACAAGGAATCCTGGGATGGTTTGGGTGGGAAGGGACCTTAAAGCTCATCCAGTCCCACTCCTGCCATGGGCAGGGACACCTCCCACTATCCCAGGTGGCTCCAACCTGCCCTTGGACACTTCCAGGGATCCAGGGGCAGCCACAGCTTCTCTGGGCACCCTGTGCCAGGGCCTCCCCACCCTCCCAGCCAACAATTCCTTCCCAATATCCCATCTCTCCCTGCCCTCTGGCACTGGGAAGCCATTCCCTGTGTCCTGTCCCTCCATCCCTTGTCCCCAGTCCCTCTCCAGCTCTCCTGGAGCCCCTTTAGGCTCTGGAAGGGGCTCCAAGGATTCCCTGGATCCTTCCCTTCTCCAGGTGAACACCCCCAGCTCTCCCAGCCTGGCTCCAGAGCAGAGGGGCTCCAGCCCTTGGAGCATCTCCGTGGCCTCTTCTGGACTCTCTCCAGCAGCTCCACGTCCTCCCTGTGCTGTTCCCCAGGGCTGGAGCAGCTCTGCGGGTGGGGTCTCACCTGGACAGGACACAGGGAACATCATCCCTGGTGATTGTCCCCTCCCTCTGCTGCCTCAGCTGCCTGTTCTCCGTGTCCTGCTCCGTCTCTGTCCCGGGCACACACCACGGGATGTGCTTGGCTGCTCCATCTGCATCCTCATGCCTGGGTGGGTTTTTGGCCTCCTCAGTGGTTAACAGAAATAGGTTTTAATTAAAAGCTCATTATCGAGTTGTCGTGTAGCATTAGTAAATAAAAATAACTTTTACAGCCCTGCCTTGTGACTCGGTAAGAGGCAATTGAAGGTATTTGACATCATTAAAAAAAAAAAGGATGAATATTGCATATTTGATTCCCTGTTTGCTTCAAATGGGCTTTAAATCTAAATAAATGGTTGTTTTTGGTGCTCTGGTTATCATTCAGGTCCAGAAGGAGAAATAAATGTGTTCTGCAGTGCCCAAATCATCTCCATTTCAGTTGTAAACTGTTGTGGGTGCGTGGTTTGGGCGTCTCGTGGGGGGGGGTTGGAACAGCTACAGCCTATCGATTTCCTGACTCCCAGGTGCTTTGAGGGATGCTCTGCTCAGCCCTGGCCCTCTCCCTGCTGCCATCTCCAAGTTAAAACTTGATTCCAAATGGGAGTAACATCACTAAGTGGAAGCTGAGCACTTGTTCCTGGGCTTGGTCCTGTTTTCCCAGTGGTCCTTTGGGCTGTGGTGTCACTGCAGGGGCTCTGTGCTCCCTTCTCCCCAGCACAGAACTAACTAGAAAATGATCTGCAAAGCCATTTTCTGCATTATTTAAGGAGAAGTTGGTGCAGTAAAATACTCTATAGCTGTGAGTCACTTCTGCAAGGTCATGTACTAACCTGGTCCCGTGTGTGGGCGTGGAGGGGCTGCTGGGATGGGTTTTCCTGGGAAGCAGCATTCCCAGGCTGAGCTGGTCAGTGCTGCCTTGATGTCTTCTGGTCACTTGTTTGTGCCCTTATCCCCAGACTGATCCCAGGAATAGCTGAAGGTCCATTGCTTTGTGTTTGTGCTGCTCCTTCCCTGGACAGAGCCACGTTCTGTCTCTGCAGTTTGGGCAGAACCTTCATATTAAATGGTTAAAGCCCATCCCTTTTCCTTCATCTTTTCCACTGGTGCAAATAGCACCAATGCCAATAGCTGGTGCAAATCCGGTTTGAAATCCTTGCAAGAAAAGCCATCAGTGTTTTGGGAATCGTGGCCCCCTGCCCAACCCTCTCTGTGCAGGATGGTTGCACCTTCTTGTTCCTTGCTGCCCACTTTTTAGATACGTGGAATACCCTGTGTGGGAAGGGCCCCCCAAGGATCATCCATCCAACCCCTGGCCCTGCACAGGCCCATCCCCAAGAGTCCCCCCTGTCCCCAGAGGATCATCCCAACCCTCCTGCAGCTCTGGCAGCCTTGGGGCTGTGCCCACTGCCCTGGGGAGCCTGGGCAGTGCCCAACCCCCCTCTGGGCAAAGAAGAGCCTTGGCCTGAGGTCCCCCCTGACCCTGCCCTGACACAACTCCAGCCCATTCCCTCGCTTCCCCTCCCTCCTCATCCCCCTTTGACGAGGGGACCAAACAACCCTTCTGCTCCTTTTTGGAGCTGCTTTATCGACTCGTGGGCTGAGGAGCGGTTGTGAAACTTGACAGAGAGGTTGTGCTCCCCCATAAATCGCCCCGTTGCCCGTGAGCTGGAAACGACTCCCGGTGCAGGTTAATAAATAATGCAAACCCCGTTAATAGATGCCAAATGCGCCGTCTGTGCCGGAGAAAAAGATGATGCCAATAACCCGGACTGCAAATACTCTGCTCTCGCCACTGGCTGCAGAGTTTTAAGTGTTTAGTGCTGTTAATTTAAAACGCTCCGCTGATAGATTGTAAGCGGAGTAAAACACATCCGTGCCCGCTCCGTGCGCTGACAGCCTGGTCCGAACCCCTCGGCCCCTGTTCGTGGCTGGAGCCCCCCGCCCCTTGTGCCAGCGGCACTGGCACCTGCCGGGGGGTGATGCAGGCACATCCCTGAGGGTCACACCGGGGGCTGCAGGATGCAGCTTTTTGTCGGGAGGTTGGGCTTTATAGCACCCAGCATACGGCTGAGAGGGGGTTTTGTGCTCTAAGCTGCTTAGTTTTGTTCGCAGGGGCTCCTAAAGGTTTGTAAAGTCATCCCTGTGCTTCAGGTGTCACTTCAGTGCCGAGCTGGGAATGGCCTGAGGGGCAGAGGGAGGGGGGGTCTGCCAGCCCGCCCTGCTGGGCTCTCTGGGCAGCAGCTCTCTCCATCCCCTCTTGCCTGGGGGGACTGGGGTTTTTTTGGTATTTCACAACCAGAAACTGTGGCAGTTAATGACACAAAGCCTATAAAATACAGATAAGGAGGGCTGGGGTCCTGAATGTCTGGGAGTTCAGCTGTCAAAAGATGCCACTTGAATGCAGATCGTTACTTTAAGTACCGAGGTGTGGAGGGAAATCGTGTCTGTTGGAATAAAGGTGGCTGCTGTTCATTGAGATATTTAATGAAGGTAATTCAGCACAGTCGGGGAGGATCTATGCAGTGTTATGGTTGGAGACTGGAGCATTGTGCAGGAATGTTAAATATATATTCCTGCCATCACATAAATGTGCAGTGACAAAGCACTGGTGTAAAATGCAGCAGCAAGAGCCATCACTTAAAATAGAGCCCCTTAAAGGGGGCTTGTAAAATAGACAAAGTGATTTTTTACGCCGGCAGATAATGGCTGGACAAGGGGGAATGGTTTTGAACTAAAGGAGGAGAGATTTAGATTAGCATTAGGAAGAAATTCAGCTGTGAGGCCCTGGCACAGGTTTTCCAGAGAAGCTGTGGCTGCTCCATCCCTGGAAGTGTGGAGCAACCTGGTGGGATAGTGGAAGCTGGGCAGGGGTTGGAACTGGATGGGCTTTAAGGTCCCTTCCCATCCCAACCATTCCGTGATTTCCATCACCAGCTTAAAATTGCAGGGCTGAAAAACTCACAGCTCCTGCTTTAATCCTCACTGCAGGTCTTGGAAACAAACTGGTGGTTTGCTTTGGGGGGAAGCCTTTGGGTGAGCAAGGTTTGGGTACCACAGGTGGCTCCCTGGGGAGGCACAGGCAGTGGAAATCCTGCCTGGAGTGGGCTCTGTGATCCCATGGGGAGTGAGGTGATGTCTGGAGAGGTGACACTGCCCTCAGCAGGAGCCTGTCCTGGGAAGGTTTGGTGCAGGCACCGAGCTCTGCACTGAAGCAATGGGCTGAAATATGGTCTCTGAGAAGGAAAACCAGCCAATAACACTTTATGCAAAGCAGTTTAGTGAAGAAATAGCCTTTTGCTGGCAGCCTGCTTTTATGTGCCTGCAAAAATGGTACCAAATAGCTCTTTTAATGCATCTCACTCTGTTTTGTCTGAACCCTGGAATTAACCTCCCTCTTAAAATCATAGTCAGGAAAAGATCTTCTGCAGGCTGAGCCATCCTGTGCCGAGCTGGAGCCCATCCCGGGGGCTGGGGAGTGCTGAGAGGTGTGAAATTAGGGGGTTAGAATTCCAGCACTGCCAAACTCCCTCCTGCTGGGGCTTTGACCTCGAGGTGTTGACAGTCTGAGCAGTCTGGGGGTGGGTGGTGTTTTTTTGGAGGCTTTCTCCTATTCTGGGACTGTCAGTGTGTGTGTGTGTGTGTGTGCGTGTGTGTGCGCGCTCGGGGAAGGCAGGGAACAGCCACAGAGTCATTTCAAGCGAGGCAGCAGCATGGCAATGAGCTCGGGCTGTGCCCACAAGGCGGCAGTGGGTGACAGCGGGAGCGGCCTCGGCAGCAGTATTGATGTGTCCAGGTGGCACCGGGATTGAGTTGTAGTGACAAGAGATCCCTTTGCCCAAGGGCTTTGGAGTAATGGCCATATGTCTCGGTCCAGCAATTGTTTTCACGGTGCAGATGGAGGAGCAAAGTGGCTTTGGCATATTAGATTCATCTGTTTTATGTCCCCCTTCACCTTCCTGCCTCCCAACGCCGCCTGTTTTTATGAGCAAACTTCGGGAGCAACATGGATGCAGCTGCAAGATTGCTCCAAGGACACGGTCCCTGAGCAGGGCCAATTTTCCCCGCTCCTGAGCTGCTTTTGTCACCAGCATTTTCAGCAGAAAATGCAGTTTGACTCTCTCAAAACATGTTCTGGGAGAAGCGCTGACTTCAGTGGTAATTAAGGGGGTTTTTGAGCTCTTTTTCCCTCTTATCCCTGCGGGGTCAGTGGCTCTGCACACACTCTGTGCATAGATTGTGTCACTGCTGGGTTTTGGGAGTGCATTCCAGCCCTCTCTGAACCCTGATGCTGGGGCTTGTGAAGGGCTTCCTGGGCCTGTAGGGAGAGAAATTAAAGCCGCCAAGGGGCAGTTAAAAAGGGTTGTTTTCCTTGCTGGCAACAGGCTGTTCCTAGCAGGAGCCTAGAGGTGCAGGAATCTAAAGCTCAGCTCAACAGGAGCCCAAAGGCAGCCTTAGATCTTCTTAACTGTTGGTGGGTGGGTCACAAGAGTTAAAAATGGGGGCTTTACCATGACATTTTTTGGGGAAGTGTGGAAATCACATCTCAGTTTCCTGTTGAGGGAGGAGCTGGTGATCTGCAGATGAGATCAGATGGAAGGATAAGTGTGTTCCATTAGGATGTTTTTGTGTCTGTACCAAATGCCTTCTCCACGCTCTCAAAGACCTTGGGAGGTGAAAATAGTGGATGTGGTTGAACAGAGATGACGTTCTGAAATCCCTCTTTGTAAGTGTTCTGTTGCTGTCCTGCAGGTGAAGTGGAAAGGGAAGGACCTGTTTGATCTGGTGTGCAGGACACTGGGACTCCGGGAAACCTGGTTCTTCGGGCTCCAGTACACCATCAAGGACACGGTGGCGTGGCTCAAGATGGACAAGAAGGTTGGGACCAAAGTTCATAGGAACCCAGAGTGGTTAGGGTTGGGAAGAGGAAAAGCAGAGTGAAAAGGAGATGGGGATGAGGAAAGAAACACTTCCCTGATATGTCAGTCTCTGGGGTGGATTAGAGTGGTGATGGATGTGGTTCTGGTCACATCCAAAGGGTGTCACACCGCAACCAGAGGGTCACTGACACTGAGGGAGGTCTGAGTGTCTCACCTCTCATGCCAAGGTTTTAAATCAACGTGAACCTGATCTAGGCAGTGCCAACACAATGGAAAGGAGGTGAAAACCAGTACTGAAATAAATACAAGGCAGGGAAACAAGGGGAGAGTCGGGTGGTGGCGTAGCAGGATCCAGGATTGCTCCACAAGGATCAGGTGAGGCAGTGAGCACACAGCCGATGAGGATCAGCCTTCCCTGTCTCATTTCTCATGCTGTTTGTTTCTGCCTTTTTTGTCCCCTTGCCTCATTAGGATTGTCAGAAATGTTTGTTTTCTTTTTTTAACTATGATGTCTGAACTATTTAGGTCTGTTCTAGATGTCTGAAAGTGTTTGACAAAAGATGTGTTGATCTGAACAGAAGGGAACTGGGTCTTGTCTTGAAGAAGCTGAGTGGCTCTTGTATCCCACAGGTTCTGGATCACGATGTTCCAACAGAGGAGCCCAAAACCTTCCACTTCCTGGCCAAATTTTATCCTGAGAATGCAGAGGAGGAACTGGTCCAGGAAATCACCCAACACTTGTTCTTCCTGCAGGTAGGAGTCGTGTCAGTACAGTTTCCCAACCTGAGAGAGAAAGATCCAGGATGAGAAGTGCCAGAAGGTTCCAGGGTCAGAGTTGGTCAGCACAGTGTGCTCCTCATCCTTATGTTCACACCTCTCCAAAGGGACTTGTTTTCAACAACAAAAACTTCCTAAAATCGGTGAAGGATGATTTGTGTGGATGAAGCAGAGCTTCCCAGTCCCCCAGAGCTCTGAAGTGGCAGTCAGGAATGATGAGGTGATCTGGAGTATCTGTAGGTGGTGGCTCAGGGACACGGATCTGTCAGACCACACCTCTGCAGTGTGGGATCAGCTGAGGGGTGGCAGCTGCCTCTGCTCATGGTGGCATCGTGTGGAGCAGGGCAATTTCACCCTGGAGAACAGAGAGCAGCCAGCCTGTTCCCAGGCTGTACAGCTAAGTTCACCTCCTCACAAAACTGCTTCCAGGTAACTGGAGCAGAAGAAAATCCCAGCAGCTCAGGTCTGTGATGGAAAATCAGAGAAGGAGAAACCTCACTTTTCTGACACAACATTCATTTTCTGGTACATTTTTCCTGTGGAGAGTTGTGTAAAACACAGTTACAGGGAGTGGAGTTCTCCTAGTCACACCCCTGGGTACTCATTGGGACGTTTCAGCTGCTTTGTGTCTGTTAATTTGAAGATAAATTGTAAAATTAAAAGAAAAAACACTCATTCTTATGTGTGTTGCACTGGAGTAGAGGCAAACTGGCTTTGGAAGCTCTTGGGAATACCACTGTAGCCTGCAGGGTGTCCTCCCCTTTCCAAGTGAGCCTACCAGCTTCCAGAGTCCAGCCTTGTTCTCCAGAGCCAAAGGATTCTAAATGCAAAGTATTCCTGTTAATCTCCAAGCTCTGTCCCGTGCACTGGTGTCTCTGTAGGGCTATTTCTAAATGTCTCATTTGCCAGGAGCTTTATCCACAACAAGGAAAAATGCTGTTGGCATCTTTGAGAAGGAAAATCAGAGAGGAAAAGCAGTTCAAGCTGCATTTTCTAAATGCAGACCATGACTCTGCTGCTGGGATTTGTGTGCTGAGAGAGCCTGGGCTCCTGTAAAGCATTTGGGAAACAGGAGTGCATAAAAGCTTGTAAACTCTCCTGTTTTTATCTTGATGCAGCAGAATATCTGCTGTGATTATGTCGTACCCAACTTGGAGGACTCAAAGCACGTTAGAAATTCAAATTGATGTTCCTGCATCTCTGACAATCCATTTAAGTCTCCCAGGAAAATTGTATGCCTTTTTTTTTTTTCCTATCTTTAATCAGGAAAATTAAGTGTGCAAACCCAAAAAATATCAGACATGACAGGTTTAATTTTTTAATGCACAGAAGGCAGGGAGGTAAAGCCGTGGCTTTGGGGACCTGCACGTTGGCTCTCCTGGGAGTGTGTGCCTGCTGTTAAAAGCTCTGCCACGGAGGTGACCCACAGCTCTCTGTGCTGTGCTGGGATTGCAGGGAATTAGCCTGGAGCACAGGTGAGCACTGACTCACAATGAGCTTGAATATCCCAGAGCACAACCCTGGCTGTGCCCAGAGACTCGGCTGCTGTTCCATGGCTGTGGATGTCCTGTCAATACATAGCTTGTGCCTTAAGAGGTTTTACCACCATACAAGACATTTTTTCCCCATTGCCTTTAGCAAAGGGATAGAGTTTCTGTCATTTCCCACATCCAAATATAGTCCTCCCAAACCTGTCTGGGAAAGGTGGTCTGTGAAAGCCTCTCTGAGCTGCCAGAGCCTTCCCAGGCCTGGACTGTAATCAGTGTTAGGAAAATTGTTAACTGTGTGGTTGACAGCTCGAGTTAAAACAAACTGCAGCCATCTGGTGTGACAGTCATGCTCTGCACTCTACACTGACGCGTGTGGTCTGTCCTGTGCTGCTCTACGTGCAGGTGAAGAAGCAGATTTTGGATGAGAAGATCTACTGCCCTCCTGAAGCTTCTGTCCTGCTGGCCTCCTACGCTGTCCAAGCCAAGGTAGGGATGCTCCTGATGTTGGTGATGGGTTGTGTTGATCCAGGTGCTTTCTGGTGGAAGAAGGCAGGGAAAGTTGTGAAAGCTTGGGAAGTGAGGGGGCTGCACTGGCACTGCTGCCTTCCCACATGGCTGGTTCCTGGCTACCTCCAGACATTGGATGGATTTTTGCTTTCTCTTTCCAGGGCTCTCTAGGAAGTGCTCAGCTCATGAGCTGCAGAGCCTGCTCGAGTGTGGCTTAGCGCTGGAGCGGGAGAATTCCCTGAGCTTTTTGGATCTCCTCCCTGCTTTTCCGTTGTAGCCAGAGGCAAGGCAAGCGTGGGACTCTCAGCTCCACTGCTTCCCCACAACACCTGTCATCATCATCATGATAATTACTGTGTTTGAGTGCTAGAGCTTGTCACAGCCACGTTATTGCAGTGGGAAAGGGAAAGCCCTTCCAGGCTTCTCCTCTTCTCTTGGGTTCGGTGTTGGGTGTTTGGCCTCTCCACACTGAGGGAGAAGTCAGTGTTCACTGAGTTCCCCTCATTCCTCAGCTGAGGAATGGGCCCACAGTTGATGTGTTTTGCTGGGGATTTATTCCAGAGAACCCTGTTTTCCAGTCTGGAACGTGCAGCCTTGGACAGCTTGCAGCAGCCTGGGGCAGAGAGACTCCTGGGATGGAGGGAGCAGCCCAAGGTTCAGCAGCAGGGGCTGTAATTTATCCCTGTGTATGCACAACATGTCCTGCTGCTCAATTAGCAGCTCTTGGAGCTCATCTCCAGTTTATGTATGCAAAGATAATGTCTTTGGGAGAGCAGTGCCTGCAGTCTGAGTTCAGCCCAGCCACATTATTGCTGCAGCTCGTGGTCATTTCAGACTCTGGATGGGATTCTGGGAGGTGTTTGGCTCACAGGACCACAGGCAGGTGGCCCTGCCCCAGGTCTGGCTTGTCCATCTATCCTTGGGGAACACAGTTGTGGAACAGTTTAGGAGAAGGTTTGTGGAGCAGGTCTGTGGGACCACCTTTGCTGCCACCACTGTTGCTCTAAGAGAGGGGCTGATCCAGGCTCTTTTTTTACCTGTTGCCATATAATGTTCCTCCTAACCCTTCAGTCCACACTTAGTGTGTGGCTGCCATGAGCTGGGGTTCTTTGATGATACTTGTCTGAACTTACTAGAAAAAAGTGTTTTCTCCTCATAGCCAGAATATTGATGAAACCATGTTTGATTCAAGAGCCTCACCAGCCAGGGAAGGCTTTTTGAAATGTTTGTGTGAAACATTCATCCCTCTTATCAGAGTGCCATGAGTAAACACTTCCCTGGCGTTCTCTCCACTGACCTGCCGGGCTGAGGATACGTAGGGAGTGACTTTTCCTGTTGCCAAAATGAATAAACCGTTGGGTAAATACTGAGCTCTGTTACTCCTTGGCTGGGACAGCTCCTGGGGACAGGCTGTGACTTGGTTCAGGGCAGTGCTGTCCCCTTTCTCCTCCTGTGCTTCCTTGTGCTCGGCTTTGGGATGAGGGCAGCTGGAGTCAGAGCAGTTCTGACCTTGCACGGCTCCATTCTGCACCAAGGTCAGGAGAAGGTGGAAGAGCAATGGCTTTTCTACTCTTCACTTATGTGGTTTTCATCAGACATCACTTTCTTCAGCCTGGGATTCCCTTTTCTCCTTTTATTCTCAGCAAAGGAGGAAGCTGAAAGCACATCTTCAGAACAGAACTGGGAAGAAAGATGCTACAGGTCATCTCCTTCCAGTTAAATAAGATAATGATGTCCTTCCTGGACAGGAAAGCAGGCAGTGAGTGCAGTAATTTCACTAATAACCTGCTGATTTGCATGATTAGGGGCATAATAGCCTGACACAGTGTGTGCATCCTGCAGCCAGTTACTGACAGCCAGGTGTTGGTCCATCCACACTGACCTGCAATAACAAAGGAAACGTGGGGGTCATAAAAATAACAGCTTATTTATTTCTCCCTCATTGTGCTCATTTGGAGAATTACTATGTGCTTTCCCCTCTGTTCAAACCACCCACATTGCTTTCAGAGGCTGGAGGTGGTTCAGACTTTAAATAGCTGGGAAAGACGTGGGATCAACTGAAAAAAAGCAGGAACATCCAGTAGGTTCTTCTATTTTTTGCCCCCCGAATGCAGGTCAGTGCCATGCTGCAGCAATCTCAACACTTCAAATCCTGTAGCACAGCAAAAGGTTCTGTAATTATTATTATTTTTCCCCAAAACAAGCAATGCTTGTCTGAGATTGTGTCTGTGTTTACCTAGGACAGTCTAAGTCAGATCTATGAGTGTGGTAAAGGCAACTTCCATGCCTAGCTATGAATATTAATCTAGTAGTTCAATTAACAGGAGCCGAAATTCCATGGCAGTTCGGAAGTAATGATTTAATTGAAAAGGTCTTTAGACCTACATTTGTCCAATCATTTGAGCCAACAGATTCTGCAATACTTAAGCCATTTGTTGATTTTTGACTTGTGAATAATTAATGTCCTCAGCCAGACTCCCCTCTCAGTACAGATATTCCTTTGAGACACGGCAGTATTTTTTCAGCACATGAAAAGTCGCATAATCCAGACTTACTCTTGGATCTCCACAGCAGATCACAACAGAGAATAATCATGTTAATCCTATTTGTTATTATTTTCATCACTCAAAAATGATTCACTTGCTGCCTGTCCAAGGTTATTGGAGTTGTTTCCTTTGCCACCCGTGCCACCTTTTTAGTGCTGGTCCCTTTTGATGTGGGTTCAAGGGACGTGCACCTACAAAGTGCTGCCTCCTGAGGGGCTCCAAGACCTTGGAAGGCAGAGAGTTGCCACTCAGCACCCTCCTGGATGAAGTCCAGGGTGGGTTTGTTCTGTTAATTGAAGCCTGAGTCAGTGTTGGTTGTTGTTACATGTTCCCTTGGTATCTGCATTGGCTCCAAATCAATATTTGTGTCTTTAATCCCCACGTGTCGTCTCCCAAGCGGAGAGGTGGGATGTGTGCAGACTTTTGATGCCGAGCTCTGGTTGTGGTGTACGACGGGACGGGGCCAGCATTCAGAGGAGGAGGAGGAGGAGGAGGATGTGGAAAGTTTCCTGAGTTCTTACATGACCACTGTGTGTGTCTTGCTCTCGGCTTTAAAAGTTGTCACCGTTTTGCACTTCCTGAGCTGAGGCTCCTCAGAAGAGCAGGGAGGGAAGGGCTGTCTCACCTCACAGGGAGCAAATGCCTGCTGTAATTGGGGAATGTCACTGCAGAAGTCCTGCTTGCCAGGTGTACGTGCCTCACATCCTCTCTTCCTCTCCTCTTCAACTTGCTGCATTATTTCTAGTGCTTTCCTGCCCTCTGAGGCCATACAGGAGGGAGGTTCATTTTCACATGCACCTCAGGGGGACACGGCTCCTCAGTCTGTTAATAAGCGGTTTTATTTCTCAGTCACTTTATATGCTGCTCAAAGAGATGTAAATCTAAACAAATACCAGTAATTACTGATTCACTTAGCAAATCTGAATTGGATTCCTCGACCCAGTTGAGCAACGGACCCTCTGGCAGAAAAGCCACCACCTGCCTGAGAGGAGTGTGACTCCTCTGATTTTTTTTGGTATTTGTTCATTAGGGTGATGAGCAGCAGCAGACAAACTGCCATCTGCCTCACCTGGGTTCACTGCTGTCCATCAGGTTTGAGGGACAGGTCTTTGTTTGCCTCTTAACTCCTTGTTCCACTACCCGTGGGACAGCAAGGACCTCTCAGCTGTCAATTCTTGCCCTGCACTGGGGAAAGTGTTAATTAGGGTGTGGGAATGAGAGTAGAATAGACAACCATCATCTAATCCAACTGGTGGGCTGATGGTGGGAATCAGCTGATGGTGGTTGTTCACTGAAGTGGAATTGTTCAGAAAACAAGCAGACGTGCCTGACAGGGACATGGTTTAGTGGACATGGTTGGACTTGATCTCAGAGGTCTTTTCCAATGATTTTGTGGTGATGGGAAGTTCTGTTCTGGTTCCACCTCTGCTGCACAAGCAGAAGGAGGCTGTTCATTTCCATTAGCAGTGAAATGACAAAGAAAATCAGGTTATTAACTTTATGGAGCAGCACATGTTCTCTGCTCCTGGGGGGAGGTGTGAGCAGGCTGTGTTTGCTGTCTCCCGGGGGTGAGTGGGTGAGGGTGAAAAGTTGGACTTGCCCGTGTTGACATGGGGTGGTCACCTTGTCTGTGCTTCTTTCCAGTACGGTGACTACGATCCCAATGTCCACAAGAGGGGCTTCCTGGCACAAGAGGAGTTGCTTCCAAAGCGGGTAAGTTGCTTGGAGGAGGAGCCGTGCAAGGTGTCTTGAGGTTGGACTTGGTGCTGGGACTTACCTTGGGGCTCAAGTGTTTCTGGCTTGCTGGCTAAGGAGGCTGAGACAGGAGCAGCAGTGTGACCTGGTGTCTGTCTCCCCACACATCCCAGGTAATAAACCTGTACCAGATGACTCCAGAGATGTGGGAGGAAAGGATCACTGCCTGGTACGCAGAGCACCGGGGCAGAGCGAGGTGAGTGTGTGCTGCTGGGTGGGTGAAGGCCAGTGCCCTCCCCTGAGGAGTCACCAGGGCTTGGGGAGCTTGGGCAGGCAGTGGATGAGCTCTGCTGCCAGCAGGTCAGTCCCAGCTCAACTCTGCCACAGCCTCATGAAGGGCAAAGGGCTTTTGTTGGTGGCTCTGCTGTCCTCTGGCCACCTTTGGGGGCCTCCAGGGAATTTAGAGGTGATGCTCAGTAAGGGCTCACCTGCCTCAGGGATCAGGAGGCTTCTGGGGCGAGGAGAGGAAATGGTGATTCTGACTCTGTATTGCTGCCTCAGGTGGCAAAGTGCTCCTTTTGGGCGATAAACCTAAAGTGAGACGGATCTGAAACAGGGGCCTCCCAGCCAGGGATTTCTGTTTATGCTGAAGGGATTGGGAGGTGGACAAAGCCAGACTTGGAGTGCTGCATATCAGCAGCCTCTAAGATGCTGGCAACTGCAGAGTGGGATTTGCTGTTGGACTTTATTGATCCTGCCAGCAAAGACAGGATTGACCTGTGTGATAGAGACAGTCCAGGTTTTAAAGCCTGGTGAGTGCTTAGGATGAGCAGGAGCAGCCATGTCCCTCTCTGATCCTCCCAACCACTGTAACACTGGGCTGTTCCTGCCTGGCAGAGATGAAGCTGAAATGGAGTATTTGAAGATTGCTCAGGATTTGGAGATGTACGGTGTGAACTACTTCGCAATCAGAGTGAGTGAGGGTTGGGGGTCGTGTTTTCCTGCTCTTGTCTTGGTCTCCATCTCTTGTATTGAGACTGGGGAGCCTTGGAGAGCCAGGAGAGCTGGGAGGTGGCTGTGGCACATTGGGGAGCCCCAGTTTTGCTGGGAGGAGGGCAACAGCTCTGACACCCAGTGCTGGTCGCTGCTCGGGGCTGCTGGGAAGAACAGGAGTTCATGTTTCACCCTCCCAGTGCAATAAAAGGGATTGTGCTCTTCTCTTTCCTCCTATAGAATAAAAAGGGCACGGAGCTGCTCCTTGGAGTTGACGCCTTGGGGCTTCACATTTATGATCCAGACAACAGGTTGACCCCTAAGATCTCCTTCCCATGGAATGAGATCCGGAATATCTCGTACAGTGATAAAGAGGTATGGATGTGTCTTCTCTCTTCCCTCAGAGCAGTAAGAGCACAACTGGGATTTAAAATGATTTCTCTTGGCTTCTCTGTCTGCTGTGCTTGCTCTCACCAGCTTAGCTAAGGGCAGCTCAGCTGCTCCAGCTGAAACCTTAATTCCAAGTCTTCCCCAAGCCATGCAGGAGCGGGTGTGCAAGGAGTCACCTGGGAGCTGTTCTCCTCTTTGGTTTCAGAGGACGTTCAAACCCTCCATGTAATCTTTTCAAAAACCCAAAATTGCTGTTGGTGTGCTTAGCCTAAATATCAGAGTTCAGAAGTTAAAACCTCTGCTTTACTGAGTATATTAGAGTGTTTATTACTGTGGATATATTCTGTATTATGGAATACAGGGAGATGTATTCCTGGGGAGAAGAGCTCTTGCCATTTCATTACATCATCTTGAGTTTCAGGCTGTTGGGCTTGGCATAACAGCTGGAATATTTTCAGGAAGTTGAGTCATTTAAGACCAGAGTCTAAATATGGGTTTTTGGAACTGTTGGCCCCCAAACCTAGTTGAGAACAGCAGTGGAATTGGCTGTGGAGGGGAGACTGAGCAGATCCACTTTCAGTCTGAGAGAGCTGCTCAAAGAAAGCAGCTGCTTTCATGGTATGGAAGAGAATTAACTTCTTAATTAAAAATGGTTTTCTAATCTAAACATGATATTGATCAGGGGAGCAGCTAAAGGTTTCTCATCAGCTGCATTTATTGCATGTCTTGTGAAGTTTTATAAGCAGTAAAACCGTGCTGGAATTCTCCTCACTTGCTTTACTCCTTAAAGAGCTTCACGACTCTGCAAACAGCCCAGCACTGAGTGTATTCCAAAACCTCCCTGCCTGGGAAGCCTCCAAAATTCAGAGAGTGACCCCTCCGTAACCAGGCCTTGCCACAAGACTGTAACAGAGCTTTCTCCAGGGGGAAAGGATGGATCTCTTTCATCGGGTCAATCATCTGTGTAATGAGGTGCCCATGACAGCAAACAGGGCTAATAGCTGGGAATGACAGCTCTGGACATCACAGAGGGGCTTATCCCTCCTAACAAAGATTGACTGGAGCTGAAATTCCTCTCCCAGCATATTTCTGCTGCTGCTCTCAGCGACTGGTGGGGGTTCTGCCGGAGCCCGAACCCAGGGCCATCCGTGCACGTCTGCCTGTGTGAAAACCTTTCAAGAGTAGCTCTTAAACTGACAAAGCCAAGCAGTGCCAGGGCGAGCTCTGTGCAGGGTATTGACAAATCTCCCCGTGCTAATGGACACACTCTGCCTGCTCCAGCTCCTCAGCCCTTGTTCCTGGGCTGTGTGTGGGAGTGATGGAATATATGCATGTCTCCTAGAAAATGCTGTGGTGTCGAGCACTCCATCTCTTCAATTACCTGTTGTTAGTGCAGAGGCTCCTCTCTATCCAGGGTTGTTTTAGTGAATCCCTCACTGTTCATTCCATCTCTGTTCTCTGGAGAGAGCTGCCGTGGGAGAGCTTTTGGAGAGGGTAAACCCAGGCCATGGATAGAGCTGGTTGTTTGGCACATGGGGTGTGGAGGCAGGTTAGAGCCAGGGGATGACATTTTACATTGTGGAGAAGACTCTTGGCATGGCTGAGTTCTGGAGAAGAAAATGCATGGAAAATCCTTTCAGGGAGCCCTTGTGAATGGAGATGTCAGTGGGAAAGGCAGCAGCTCCTTGCTGTGTTGCTCGTGCAGTATTCCTGCCCTTTTTGATTCCCTGGCGGGAGAGTGGAGACAGGATGGGGGTCAGCCTCTTCTCCCAGGGAACATTCATCCCAGGATAGGATGAAACAGGCTCAGGTTGTGCCAGGGAAGGTTTAGATTGGATACTGAGGAAAATTCCTTTAATGAAAGGGCTTGACAGAGCATTGGAATGGGCTTCCCAGGGCAGTGTTGGAATCACCATCCCTGGAAATGTTCAAGAAACCTGTGGATGTGGCACTTGAGGACGAGATTTAATGGTGAACACAATGATGCTGTTTGACAGTTGGACTTTGTGATCTTAAAGGTCTTTTCCATCCTTAACAGTTCTGTGGTTCTACGATCCATTGGGCACTTGGAGCTGCTTCTTTCTCCCTTTGGAAGTGTCCCGAATTCCCGCTGTGGGTTCTCCATCCCGTGCTGCCTCCGGGAGAGCAGCACCTTGCCTTGTGTGCCTGCCCACCTCTGCAAGGTGCTCTGCAGAGGACACGGCTCCTGTGTCCCCCATGTTTTTCCTACTGGAGGAACAATTGTCTCCTTGGCTGCTTTTGATCCGAGTCCTCTCGCTTGGCTCCGAGCCACAGGGACGGCTCCGAGCTGCGCGTGTCTGACCCTGCCGACCTCCTCTGAGCCAGAGCTCTCAGGGAGAATTTTATAGCTGCCTTTTTATTAAATACACCACTCTGATAACTCTCCCCCTGCTTATTTTTTCCTTTTCAGTTTACGATTAAGCCATTGGACAAAAAGATTGATGTTTTTAAATTCAATTCATCAAAGCTGCGTGTGAATAAGCTGGTAAGTGTGCAGACAGTCATTTTTATTGCCTGCAGTGGGGTGTTCTGCAGAGGGTGTGAGACAGCGAGCTTTTGGGGCTTTTCCTTGGAAAGGGAGCTGCTGTAGCTGTGATGGGGTGTAGCAGTTGCTCTAGGAAGTAAGGGGGAGCCTCAAGTTAAGCTCCTTCACAGAAACTCTCTGCCCTCCCCTGTTCTTTGCTCCCTTTCTGAGCTTTTAGTAAATACAACTTTGTCATCACCCTCAGCTTTGCTCAGATTCCCTTTCTTGTCCTGTGGATCTTTTCCATCTTCCCTGTGTTGCAGCATTCTTTGTTTTGGGAGGCACCTTTATCAGAACCTTGGCTTTTCCCAGGCTGGACCCCTCTGAGGACACTCTCCTTGCACAAGGATGGAGAGGCTCCATTGGGTTCAGCATCCATGTTAGAGACCAGCTTTAGCTGCTGTTCTGGGTTTGGATCCGTTGCTGTCACACAGGGATCTTTGCTGTCCTGTACTTCACATGTAGGGAAATGGGGCTTGCTCACAAAGACCTCATTCACTGCATCATTGTCAACTGTTCCAAAGCTCCTTTGACTCCAGAAAAGTAGTTTGTGACTTGAGAAATGTCATCTGTGACTTGGGTTGTGGCTGCCCCATCCCTGGAAGTGTCCAAGGCCAGGTTGGACAGGGCTCGGAGCAACCTGGGATAGTGGGAGGTGTCCCTGCCCATGACAGGGGGTAGAATGAGATGAGCTTTAATGTCCCTTCCAACCCAAACCATTTTAGGATTTTATGAAATGGAGGAAGAGTATATGAATAAGTCCTTTAGAAAAGAATCCGAGTTTAGAACCCTGCTTTTGTTGCCAAAACAAGCGTTGACTTCTCTGTGCCCACTCTGTGCTAACCCTCCTCTGGCATTGCCACCTCCCTTCTCCTTACCAGAAGGAGCAACACTGGTGCTCCAAACCCCTCAGCAAAAGTTTCTGGACGTGTCCAGGGAAGTTTTTTTGATGAGCCAAGATGTGAAGTGGTTTCCCTTCTTTTCTTTTCCTTAATTTATTTTTTAATCTCAGTGCTTTAAACATGCAGCTGGGAGAAAGTGCAAATTCATCTTGTACCTAAAGAAGGGGCTTAGTGAGAACCAGGGAACTGAGCAGAGATGTAGAAGGTTTTATTTCATTATTTGGCCTCTTGCCTTTTTAGGGTGGGTATAAAACATGCCAGAGCTGTGCTGAAAGCACAGAAAATTGGTCTCTGCAAAGAGCTGCTACCCAGGAGCTGGTGTTTGGTGTGGGACTTGGCTCCCTGCCCCTCCTACGGCTGTGGGAGCTCGCAGGGTTTGAGATCAGTGGGTGGAAGCACTAACAAGCACCAAATCAAAGCAATTCTAGTGGTTTTGTGTGTCAAGAATACAAACCACCTCATCATCATCACGTGTACAGCTGTTTCTCTCCGCTCTTCACCCCTGACTGGAATAGATCCTTCAGCTGTGCATTGGGAACCACGACCTCTTCATGAGGAGGAGGAAGGCAGATTCCTTGGAGGTCCAGCAGATGAAAGCACAGGCCAGGGAGGAGAAGGCCAGGAAGCAGGTGAGCCAAAATCAGGAATGCAAATGAACTTGGGAAGAGAGAAAGGTCTCTGCAACAACATTAAGCAGCTTTGAGGGTAGGTGCAGCTGGATATTGTTTGGTAGCCTGTTCCCAGCTTGCCAGTCCTTCTCAGCTTGGCTCTGCAGGTTGATTCAGGTGACTCAGCACCCTGAGTCCATGCCCTGACTCAAGAATGAAACTGGGATGACGGGAGGGAAAAGCTGCTCTGGGTGTCTACAGGTGTTTTCCCGATGGAAAAAAATACATTGGGGAAGTTGCTTGTACTCGAGTCAAGGGACTGTGAGGGGGAGCTGTGCTGTGCCATAGCTCTTCCCCTCATTTTCTAATTGCAGGGTGATGGAAAGCACACCAACGTTGCCGGGCGTGCAGCCTGCATGTTAATGCCACGCTGGCCTCCTTTCCGTGCCGCAGGTCAGCGGCGTGTGGCCGATGAGCAGAGATCAGCAAATTGAATTGTATGAATCATTGTTTTCTGCTCGTAGACCTTTTCTACTCACTGAAACCCACACAGCTAATCTGGGCACTGGTGCTCGGAATATAAATGGCCCTGTGGCAGTGAAGCCAATAGATGGGAGCAGGAGAGAGCGGAGCAGTGGCTGCACCCGGGAGGGTCTGATATGTTGTTGGGTTTGAGCATGTCCACAGAGGTACTGCTGTGGTGGTGAGGGTTCCTGGAGATGGAACTTGACTTGTCCTTCAGGCACTTCCCAAGATGCTGGGCTTGGTGTTGAGCTTACCTGGAGATTGGATGTGCCTTGTCTTGCAGGACCTGCCTGAGCATTTCTCCCTCCTGTAGCTTGAGAGTTGTCAGGAGGGGACAGTACATGAGTCTACATGAGGGTAACCAGGGCAGCTTCTCTGGGGAAGCAGGACTTCTATCTTCCCACAGGGATTCCTTTGGTCAGTAAGGAGTTGGCCTTATAGAATCAGTAAGGAGTTGGAAAAGACTCTTAAGATCTCCAACCGTCAACTCTGGCCACCACCATGTTCACCACTAAACTGTATCCTTAGAAGGAGCAGCAGGGTGTCCAAGCACTGGAGGCTTCAGGAACAAGTGGTCAGGTATTGGAATGGGCTGCCCAGGGAAATGGTGGAGTCACCATCCCTGGAAGTGTTCAAAAGTGGCTGTGGCACTTAGGGATGTGGTTTTGTGGGTTACACAGGGATGCCGTGTTATGGTTGGACCTGATCCTACAGGGCTTTTCCATGCATTCCACGGATCTGTAGGTTTTCCAGTTTTGTGAGTTTTGGATGTATTTGGATAACACCAGCAAGACCAAAGATCCTGTGTTATTTGGGCTACTGGGAGAGATGAGGAAGCAGCAACTTATTGCTTCACATGAACTCCCAAATCCAGAGCACTTGGGCTCCCTGGGAAAGGTCAGGCTGCTGTCTCCCCTTCTCCCTCCTCCTTCTCCAGAATCCCACAGTTGTTAACTGGTTTCAGATAATCCTTTTATATCAGGAGTTCTTGTTAATGGAAATCCCGAGTGGGATGCAGATTATAATGATAATTAATGAGGAGAACCTTTAATGGAAGGAAGCAGGACGGCTGGAGCAGTGGGCATCGCGCTCTCCGAACACAGCTGGTGTCCAAGGAGCAGAGAAATGTGGCTCATCACACTTCCTTCTCTTATTAAACCCAGCAGGTCTCCTGTCCTGGCTGCAGCATGGATATTCATAATGTCCCATCCCTGTGGGATTGGAGGGATTAAACTCAGTGTGTTAATTAGCCTGATGGCTCCCTTGGGCACTTTGCTGGTGGAAAGGCAGACCTTGGGCACAGCAGCACTCCCAGCGTCTTCTGGGAAGAGCTGGCGCATTCTGGTGTCTTGCATCTTCTCCTCCTGGAGAAGTTTGCTGTTTCCTGGAAACAGCAAGGAGGGAGAGGGTTTATTGTAACCAGGAATTGCCAGAGGTGCTCACAGTCCCTGTAAATGAGTGACAGTGAAGGTTCCAGCATGCTGGGTGACATGGCTGATCAAAAGGGCCTTCAGCCTCCTGCCATGTGCTGTGCCTGTATTGGATATTTGGGAGATGCCTTGGGACTGCCCTTAAGCCCAGCCCTACTTGTCCAGGTCTGCTCTGGAACTCGGGTAGAAGGCACTGTCAGGGCACATCATCACCTGCAAGGACCTTGTGTGGTCACACTGTGGGTGACAGCCTGATCAGAGGATGGGAATTGTCTCGGAAATGGGACTGTTCAAGGGAACAGTGCACCAAACAGGCTGCCCAGGGCAGTGGTGGAAACACCATCCCTGGAAGTGTTCAAAAAACATGTGGATATGGCTCTTGGGGACATGGTGCCCTTGGCTGTGCTGTGGGAGTGGTTTGACTCAATGATCTTGGAGGTCTTTTCCAACTTAAGTGATTCCACGATTCTATTCTTTGATCAGGTCACTCCAATCCAGGGATGTTGCCCCCGAGGCAGCAGCTCAGCCCTGTGCTCTGACCCCTATGTGTCCCTTTCTAATCCATGGAAAACCTTAACACGTTTCTTTCCTCACTTTTCCCAATCCCTTTTTCCTAGATGGAACGGCAGCGCCTGGCGAGAGAGAAGCAAATGAGAGAAGAGGCTGAGAGGACCAGGGATGAGCTGGAGAGGAGGCTCATGCAGCTGAAGGAGGAGGCAACAATGGCCAACGAGGCTCTGGTAGGTCCCTGGGAGGCTGTTTCCCGAGGCACTGCAGCTGCCCCTCGTTCTTTCCACTGTTTTTGGAAGTGCACTGGGACTATGGCTGCTCTCAAAGTGCTGCCAGCGAGTGGTGAGCAGGAGGATGGATGGAGCTATTCCATCCTGCTGGGCTGCTTGGGAGGAGCACGGAGAGGACAATTTGGGACAGAGCCTGGCCACGTCCAGGCCTTGGCTGCAGACAGGCTGCAGGCTTTTATGGAAGAGTGGGATTCTATGGACCGTGTCAGCCGTGTGGAACAAGCAGCTCCGGGCCCCTCTCCGGGGGCTGTGAGCACATTTGGGGACACACTGACTGCATTTAATGGCTTTGTATCCCTGCATTGCCAGATGAGGTCCGAGGAGACAGCAGACCTGCTGGCAGAGAAGGCTCAGATCACGGAGGAGGAGGCCAAGCTCCTGGCCCAGAAAGCAGCAGAGGCCGAGCAGGAGATGCAGCGGATCAAAGCCACGGCCATCCGGACGGAGGAGGAGAAGCGGCTGATGGAGCAGAAGGTGCTGGAGGCAGAGATGTTGGCCCTGAAAATGGCGGAGGAGTCGGAGAGGAGGTCAGAGGGTACAACCTTCCAGCTGCCTCTGCTTGCTTCCCAACCCCCTCTGCCTTAGCTGGAGGGGCTCCAGCCTGGAGTTACCCCTCCGACTGTGTGCAGGGAGCTCAGCCTCCCGCACAGAGATGGCTCTCTGGCCCAGCTGATTTTGCTCTCCAAAAGCCAGCTCTGGTTTTGGATGCTTTCTGCAACCCCCCCACTGCATTCCCTATACCCAACACCATTAATAACACTTGGAGTTTGTTTTTCCTCTGGATGGTAGATCTACTTTCCCTATTCTCTCTTTATTCTCTCCGTTGTTCAATTCTCCTTTCCAATCATGACCTCTATTCCAGGTCCTCTATTCCCCAAATCCTGGAGTCTTTGCTCCGTGTTAAAACTGGTGTTTCCACTCTCTTGATACCCAAGCCCAGCTCTCACGGTGTGTTTGGTAGCGAGCAAGTAAAAGATCAGTCTTGTTCCCTTCCAACTGATTACTCCTTTCCATGTGAGAGCCTGCCTGGTGTCAGCCCTTCTGCTTGGATGAATGCTGTCCTTGTCCTTCTCTTCTTGTCTTGGACTCTATTGTGTGAAGTCTCTACTCAACTCTCAATCCAGCAGAGAAGGATGTCTTTGTCTTTTCTCTGTCTTTGGCTTTCTCCTTCTGCGTGGTCCGTAAGCCTTGAGGGTAAATACTGGTTCTAGACTTGCTGTCTTAGCACCCTTCTCCAGCCCTTAGCCTTGCTCACTGATGCTCACACAGAGCCCATGTCGGAGCTGCCCTTCCATGGCTTGGATTTGTGTGCTAATTAATGTCCCACGAGTCAGAGGGACACAAGTCACATTCATGCTCAAATGATTTCTTAGTTCAGGTCTTGCTGCGGGACAAATCTCAGCCTATTCCACACCTACACTATGATCCTACTTCTCCATCTGCTCGTTCCTCTCTGCTCCAGTGTGATATTTGCCATTTGCTGCTTGTGTTTGCAGGGCAAAGGAGGCGGATCAGCTCAAGCAGGACCTTCAGGAGGCTCGTGAGTCGGAGCGGAGGGCGAAGCAGAAGCTCCTGGAGATCACCAGCAAGTCGTCCTACACAGTAAGAGAAATCTGGATTGTGTTCCCCACTTCCCAGCCCTTAAACATGCCCTCCTCCATACCCTGGAGGCTAGGGAATTCACCAGATACCTGTCTCCAGCTGTAAGGATTCTCCATCCCTGCCGTGGAGGCGGCTGAGCTGTCTCATTGCTGCTCAGAAACCCTGAGCAGTGCTTGCCCTTTTCATCCCAGCACCTCATCCAGCACGACATCACTTTGCTCTTTTTTTTCATTTCCCACCCACCTTGTGCTACAAGAGCAAAAGAGCTGCTGGTTAAATTAAAGCAGCAAATTTTAAACCAATTTAACAGCCATGTCTGAGCTGCACTTTGCCAGCACGTGTGGAGAGCTCCAGCTCAGCAAGAGCCTTTAAAATAGAGTTAAGTATGTCCTTACTCTTGTTAGGTGGGATAAACATTGTCCAGAACCTCTAAATTCATTCATTGGGCATAAACTTGGACCTTCATGTGCTGGAAAAAAACTTCCTTGAAGAGAGATTATTCCATAATTACCCATTAAAAAGATTTCACACCTCCCTCTGAAGCATCTGGTCCCGGTTCCTGCCAGGGCCAGAGCACCAGACTAAATGACCATTGTTCTGATCCGTCTGGCAGTTCCTTTCCTCTGCTTCCCTAATTGTACCTCCAGACCCCTCCCTGCAGCTCACACCTGCCAGTGCCACTGCCTTGCTGGCCTGGGAAGAGGGAAGAGTTCAGCAGCAGCAGGAATGGGCTCGACAGACGGTGGTGGGACCTGCCAGCACTGAGGCTTGAATTGGTACCTGCAGGCTCCTTCCCCCTTCTCTGGAAACTTTATATAGGAGCAGATTAGAGAGGGATTGAGATGGAGCAGCATTTCATCCCAATTCTTTGGAGTTCCCTCTAAGGATCTTTGGAAGCTGTTGATGGAAAACAATCAGGTGCTCTCAGCTGTGGGATGGTCAGTCTTAGTGAGTGCTGGATAAAGCCCAGCTTTGGAGCATTGCTTATTTCACAAGTCTCTAGGATTCTAGGATACACCAGCTCTTTAACTCTGGGTTTAACTTTGCAGAGGGTGGGATTTCCTCATTGGAATTCTGTGTGGCTACACCAGCCCAGTGTGGAATTTGGGCAGCTCTCCTCCCTGTTCCCTTGAGTTGTCTTAGTGGAACCAGCAGAGCCCCTGCTGAAATCCCAGTGCTGGGGAGCAGATGGGTGGCCCTGCTACTGCCTGTGGAGTTAAAGAAAGCCTCATTAGTGGGAATGTTGTGGGATTGCAGGGAGCTCAGCTCCACCCCTCCAGCTGCATCTGCCTGAAGACAGCTCAGGCAGAACTGCTGCTTCCAGGCACATGGGACTATGTCCTTTCCCTTCCCTAAAGAGCCTTGGCCTTCTGGACATGGTTGCTGGTGCCAGGAGGGAAGGAACCTGCTTTTTTCCTCCCTCTTTCAGTGGCAGGGTCCTCTCGTGTAGCTGCTGCTCCTCCTGCCCCTCTCCCTGCCCTGGGAGCAGTGCTGTGTTGCTCAGATTCCATAGCTATGGTTTTCCAAGGCTGGTGTGACCGGCTTGTCCATATCCAGGTGACACCACCTTGCTGAGACCTTCCATCTCCTGTTACATCTCCCTGAATTAGGGGAAGCTTCTCCCCTGCCAGCACATGAAGGGACCCCGTTTGAAAGCTGGTTTTGGGAGCTTATGTCCCTCAGAAAAATGGCAGCTCTTCCAGACAGTGCAGGATTCCAGCTCCTCCCTCCCTTAACGAGGGTGTAACATTGGGCTTGTTCTTTTCCATGATCTCAGACATGCTGTGTTGTCCCCTAGCACTGGGAGCTAAGCAGGACTTAACTTGTAGGGAACAAGAATAGGAAAGGAAGGGGAGAGTGGATGGATATAGAATCATTTAGGTTGGAAAAGACCTGTAAGAGGCTGAGTCCAGCTTAACTCTGTGCTGCACAAAAGGCAAGAAAGAGTTAAATAGATATATTTTTGAACTTTCCGGGCTCCAACCCTGGTTCCTCAAAGCTTGTTTCAGTGTCTTTTTAGTCCTTGAAGCCCAGGCTGCTTTCATGATGTCATTGGTAGGTGATGCATGAGGAATAAGACATGGATCCGAGTCCTGGGCCGTCAGGGCTGGGAGAACGATTCATTCTTTACGGACTTGGCGATGGCTCTTTGCCTTCTTCAGTGCCCTTCAGGTGCCACTCCTGGCCAGATAAAGGCAACTAGCTCCCCTCTGATTCTGTGGAAGCAGTGAGTGGCTGTTTTGGGCTTGCCCAAATTCTTGAGCAGCAACAGAAGGAGCTCTCCCTGCGGGGGAAACCTCCTGACTTGTTCTGTGCCTCCTCCGTATCCTCTGTCTCGCTCTGTATTCCACAGGGATCAGAGGGATGACTCCTGTCAGCCTGGTGCTTGCCTCTATTACTGGCAGGAAATTGCTGTAATGCAGTAACAGGGTTATGCAGTTTGTTCCAGGTGAGGAAACACATACGGAAAAAGCTCAGTGTCCCTTTTATCACCCTGTGGCCCCTGGATTAAAAATCCCTGCACCTGCTCCAAGACCTACCCAGGATTGTTGGAAATGGCAGGGAATGTGCAACAGGGGATTCTGCCTCTCTGCCCCCTCAGGTGAGTCTCCACCTGCAGAGCTGCTCCAGCCCTGGGGAACAGCACAGGGAGGACGTGGAGCTGCTGGAGAGAGTCCAGAGGAGGCCACGGAGATGCTCCAAGGGCTGGAGCCCCTCTGCTCTGGAGCCAGGCTGGGAGAGCTGGGGGTATTCACCTGGAAAAGGGAAGGATCCAGGGAGACCTTGGAGCCCCTTCCAGAGCCTAAAGGGGCTCCAGGAGAGCTGGAGAGGGACTGGGGACAAGGGCTGGAGGGACAGGACACAGGGAATGGGTTCCCAGTGCCAGAGGGCAGGGAGAGATGGGATATTGGGAAGGAATTGTTGGCTGGGAGGGTGGGGAGGCCCTGGCACAGGTTGGGCAGAGAAGCTGTGGCTGCCCCTGGATCCCTGGAAGTGTCCAAGGCCAGGTTGGAGCCACCTGGGATAGTGGGAGGTGTCCCTGCTCATGGCAGGGGTGGGACTGGATGGGCTTTAAGGTCCCTTCCAACCCAAACCCTTCTACGATTCTGTGAAATGCTTTGCTCCAGATATCAAGCCTGTGCCTTTGAGAGCCCTCAGCCTGCTCTTTCTTTGCTCTTTTCTTACTCTTCGTCACTCCTGCTGCTCTTTGACTTCTCCACCAATTTCTCCCCAGCTCCACGACAGAGGGAAGGCAGGGAAGTGCCTGTAGCAACCCTGACAAATTGTCTCCAAACTTAATGGCTGCTGTAACAGAAACTCCTGCTCAACTCTTACTGCAGCCCAACGAACTTGTGCTGAAAATAAAACCCCAAGCTAAAGGTTGTTTGAAGGCCAGCAGGTGCTGCTTCTCCTGGCTCCTTGTGCAGTGGGGATGGGAGAACCTCACGTGGGAAGGGCTTTGGGAATACCTGTGTGCCTTACAGGGAAGGGACTTGAATGTCAATGGGATGCAAGTATTTAAATCAGTTAAGTGCTTTGGCAGACCTGTCCCCTTTCCTTCGAGACTGGAATTTAGGTGTTGAGCTGTCCCTTCCAGCACCTGCTCCAGAATTAATGGGGTTGTCTTCTGTTCTAGCAGCAAAGAGGTGTAAGGAATTGTCATATGAGTCTTAATTCACCTGGAATGCTCCAGCCAGGCCAAGTACAGTTTTAGGTGCTGCCTTGTTTATGTTTGTAGGAGGCTCTGCAGGTGGATGAAATGTTGTCCCTCTTGGGTTTGTCCAGTGAAAGCGAGTGGGAAACGAGCCCTGCCTGTTTGTGAATTCCAGGCTGGTACTGAGGGAAGAGGCAGGTTATTGTGCAGAGTAAATCTGTCACCCCAGTGCTTGCAGGTCTTGTTGCAGCAGACCTAGTGCAAGCAGTGCCTGGAGTATCCCAAACAGCAGAAATGAGGGAAAGAAAGAACCCGCTGAACTCAGGGCCATGTTTGTTGGAGCAGGTGCCCGGCAGTGCCATTCCATGGTTTGGGCACGTTGTTTTCAGTGCAGGAATTCCTTAAAGCAAGAAAGAGCATCTAGCAGGGAGGTGTGGGACCTTTAGGATGCCAGGCTGTATTTTCAATATCCCAAAAGGAGGGCTAAGCAGGCTGGCAGCAGTTGTGACTCAGCCCCATCTGATGCCACTGTGCCACCCTTGACATGTGCCCTGTGTGCCACCTCATCCAGCTTTCTGCAGGAGTACAGCCATGACTCCATCAGGCTTTTCCTCTCTTCCTAATGAGCCCATTTATTAAAGGTCTGACAGAATTTTTGACTGAGAGAAAGAAGAGTCATTTTTTTTATAAGAAGGTGAAACCTGAGGCCTGGCAATGTGTGTCAGCAGGATATCACAGGAAAAAAATCCCAAATCCTTGCTCAGGTGTGATAGGAGTGACCCTGTGTTATCTCACCATTTCTAACTGGATCTAGAAATGATTCCTAAACACCTGGGACTGTAAATTACTGAGAAGATAATTTATGTGTAATATGTATTGGTGCATCTCCAAGGACCTTGCTGGAATGGCATCCTTGGGGTCACACTGATCTTTGTTTTGGGGGGCAGTGAAGTGCAGGACTCTGCTGTCACACGGGGTCTAGTATTGCCCCTGTTAACAGCTTGAACTTTATAAACCTGACTTAATGTAAAATAACTGTCAGATGACTCCCAAAGGGCACCTTCCTGGCTTGAAGTGACACAGCAGCGATAAAATCTCGATTTTACCATGTTTTGTCAATAGATTTTGAAGGCAAGTGGTGTTTTGCCTTCTCTTTATTACTGCAAAGAGCCAGGGTCCCAGAGGATCAGTCGTTCTGGATTGAGGAGCAAATTGGGAATGGAGCAAGGGATCTCCAGGCTGATCTGGTGCTTGGGACACTGAGTTTGTGTTGCTCTAATTTTACCTTGGCTGTAGCAACACTCGTGTGGCCCACAGTGATTAATCTGTGCTTTCTCTTTAGCAGTCCATGAACTCGAGTACGACAGCGCTGCCCACTGACCTGCCAAGCTTCAACCTCATCAGTGAGAGCCTGTCCTTCGACTTCAAGGATACAGACATGAAGAGGCTGTCCATGGAAATCGAGAAGGAGAAGTACGTGGCACGTGGCCAGTCTGGGCCTGAGATGGGGTTTGTGCTGGACAGGAGCCCAGGGGTGCCCAGGTGGGAACAGAGGCCGAGGGCCCCTGGGCTGTGCCAGTCCTGGCGTGTCCCAGCCCAGGGCAGTGACTGTCCCCTGTGCTGGCACTGCTGGGGACCCTCCAGGCCTGGGGACAGCTCTGGGACCCTCCCAGTGAGACCCTGAGGGACTGGAGCGTGTCCAGGGAAGGGAACGGAGCTGGGGAAGGGGCTGGAGCCCCAGGAGAGGCTGAGGGAGCTGGAGGAGCTCAGCCTGGAGAAAAGGAGGCTCAGGGGGCACCTGGAATTCTCTGCAACTCCCTGAAAGGAGAGGGGAGCTGGGGGAGTTGGGCTCTGCTCCCAGGGAACAAGGGACAGGAAGAGAGGGAACAGCCTCAAGCTGTGCCAGGAGAGGTTCAGGTTGGATATTGAAGAAAAGTTCTTCATTAAAGGGCTGTCCTGCCCAGGGCAGTGGTGGAGTCCCCATTCCTGGAGGGATTTCAAAGCCCTGTGGATGTGGCACTTGGGGACATGGGGCAGTGGTGGCCTTTGCCATGCTCGGGAAACGGTTGGACTCTGATCTTAGAGGGCTTTTCCAACCTTAAGGAGTCTGTGATTCTCCTGGCTCACCAATTCTGTGGTGGGGACCTGATGTCACAGACGTGTCTCTGCCACTGCTCCCAGGCAAGGTCAGGCCCTGCTCCAGCCCCATCCTCCCCTTATGGTAAAGCTGGCCCATGGTGGTGGAAAGAGTCAAGAGCAGTGCTGGAGCACTGAGCTTGTGCATTGCAGTGTGTCCAGAGAGTGTGAACACAGTGTGCCAAGGTCCTGCATTAGGGCTTTAACCCCTTTTCCTTGGAATCTGTGTCATGTTTATATATAAAAAGTGTTTGCAAGCAAGTTTGGGTATGATTATGAGCTTTGATCTTGTGTTTTCCTGAGGGTGTGAGTGTAGCCTTCGAAATTACCAATTGAGCAGAAATCAAAGCAGATCAGATTTTAATCTCTGTAGTAATAATGTGCTTTGTTCATCGATTGGGTCGTAGATCAAAGCTACCAGGGCTCTGCCATCCTGCTCCAGCCAGAACTTCCCGAGGCTGGAATGAAACACCCCTGGATCTCAGAGGGTGGGTTATTTTGCCTCTGCTCAGTGCCCTCTGCTGTGTGTGGAATCACAGACCTCTGAGCTGGAGACAGAGATTAAAAACTTTTCCTAAAGCCGAAAGGAAAAAGATGCAAGCTGAAAATAACAGGATAATTCCTGGTTCTGTACCCAGGTTGCTAACTAGGTCATCCTGCTCTCCTAGGCAGGGAGAGCTGGCTCTGCCAAATGCTGAAAGCAATAGGATGCTTTTCCTGACTTCTCCAGGGCTGTTCCTTTTCCCTGGGTGCTGAGACAAACCTCACTACAAATTCTGGCTCTCAGAAGGGTTCCAGCTACTCTGCTGGCCCTCAGATCTGGTTTGGGTGTTTAGTCACAGGTACAAGACTCGTGGTGGGATTTTTTTGCAGCTGAGGTTTCATCATTTGGGCCAAATTCTGGGAATGGCTAGCTTTGGGAGTTGGGTTTTCTCCATTTCTTTCTTATTTTGGGATGCTTTCTCTCTCCCAGGAATGCTGTGTGTCTACAAGACACCTGATATTTTGGGGACAGCACTTGCACCCACACAGTTTACAAGCTAAATCCCTCTGAAACATGACAAGTCGGTACATCAGGGTCCTTCCTCACTGGAAGGATTCGTGGATTTGAGTTGGGGAGCTGGTTTGGGAGGGGGTGCAGGGGAGTAGAGCTCTCCTGAGTAGCTGCTTAAACCACTGTCCTGTGGGCTGACACGGTGTGGTGTCAACCTGTGTTGTGGGGCAGCTTCACTTGGAAATTAGGAGGCTTAAAATACCACCCAGCAGCTGCAGCTTGGGTTTAATTTTGTGTAAAATAATGCAACTTACAGTTTTTTTGTTGGGTTGGCTGTCTGAGTCTTCTTTAATAAGGAACAAATAATTGCCTGGAGTACTTTAGTGTGTGCTATAAACTGATATTATCAGTTCCACACACTGGAAATAGCAAAGAAAAGGTGTTTCTGTTATAATTCTGTTATCAGGTGTCACCTCACCATGTTCAGCTGGTCAGCACTAACCCAGGGCTGTTTGTGTGTGTTAGGGTGGAATATATGGAGAAAAGCAAACACCTCCAGGAGCAGCTGAATGAGCTGAAGACAGAAATTGAGGCACTGAAGCTCAAGGAGAGGGAGACAGCTCTGGATATATTGCACAACGAGAACGCCAGCCGAGGCAACAGCAAGCACAACACTATTAAAAAGGTATCTGAGGGCTCCAGTTTGTATCTCCCCTGAGGAAATCCTTTAAAAACAACCCCCAAACCCCCCTCTGCCCTTTGGGTTAGCTTTTGCACAAGTTGTGATAATAAAATTGTTGGACCTAGGCTTTCTCCCCCAGCTGTTTAGCTTGGAACACAGAATTCCAGCTTCTGGTGGACCTGGATTATACATATCCAGTCTCAGCCTGGTCTCTTCGGTGCTGTGGGGGAGGATGGGAAGGTTTCCAGGGCTGAAGGTCTTGCTGGACCTGTGCAGGGCTGTTGTTGGAAGGGATCTGCTGCCCCAAGGAACAGGGAAAGCCCCCTGTGCCTATTGCAGCCATTCCCTACAAGGGTTGAGCTTGTCTGTGGAAAACTGAGAGCAAAAGTACTTCTGACTTACAGGCTCTCACTGGAAAAAGCCAAAAGCTCATCCTCTCTTTCAATCTCTCTTGAGAAACCTGTAGTGCAGCTTCAGTCACTAACACAAAGGCTGTGCTGGCAGGGGCTGTGAGACCTCTGCTCCCTGTGCTGGGCACCCTGAAACCACCTGCTTCCAGAAATGAGCAGCTTCACCCAAAAAACCCTTCTTTATTCCTCCATCCCATCTTTTTCTTTTGGCTCAGTGCTCTGCTGTTCTCCCAGCTGGGCTGTGTAGTGAGGGGGCACATCCTTGATGGATTTGGTGGGATGTGGTGGTCAGCCCCGCTCACCTACAAAAGCTTTTCCTGGCTTTCTGCTACCAGCTGTCCTCGGGAAGGAGTCAGAAATCCATACGGCATGGGATGCAGACTGTGGTAACTCCAGGCTTTTAAAACAAATCCTTCTCTCTTTACTACTCCCAGCCAAGAGTTGTGCCTGAAAGGATTTGGAAATACTAGTTTTTGCTGACTTTCATGGCCGGGAGTTTGTGATCATTGAATTGGGGCAGGAAAATGAATCTAGCAGGGCTCACTCTCCATTTTCCTCGTGCTGGCCCGGAGCTATTCAGGTTCCTGTCACACCAGAGCAGAGAATATAAAAATCTTCACAGCCCCTTTTGTCATTGTAGAATCTGAAGGCGTTTCTGCTCCCAGTAGGTTTTGATAGGATTTGTCTCTGTGTTCTGAGTCCTTGGCTTAAACAGAAGCTGCTAAATTTTCACTTCTGACAGAGAGCAGTTCATAGAGAGCTGATGGTCCCATTTGTCTCCCTTAAAGAGGGTGGCTGGGCAATCATTCCCCTGTCTGTCAGGGCTGTCGTGGTGCTGTCACCCTTCCTTCCTTTGAAGCTGGAGTCTTGTCCTGTCCCCTCCCTTCTGGAGGAAGCTCAGGCTGTGCCCGGCTGCTGCATCTCAGCAGAGCAGCAAAGGTTCCCAAATAACAGTCTATTAGTGGAGCACATCAGAGTGGAATTACAGCCTCCTTCCCTTCCTGGCCCCGGGAGGTCAGCACAGCTTTTGTCTTTGCCGTTGTGGAGGCAAGGAAAGCACAAGGCACTGGGAAAGGGGTAACAGTCCAGCAGCACTTCAGTACCACCAGCCCTCTGCCTCACCTGGAAGCTGCTGAAGGGCTCCAGCACTCGGGGCAAGCACACATGGCACGAATCACAGGATTATTATTTCTTCTTCTTGTTCATTTTTATTTTGCTGGTTTAGCCTCAAGCCCAGGGCAGAAGACCTATCTGCATTTGAGAATTCCAAGTAGGTTATTCCAAGGTACTCTCTGTGGGGGTGATGGGATCTGGCTGTGACACTAACCCGTGCATGAGCTTGCCTGCCCTCCCCACCGGTGGCACTGGATCCCCGCGGTCGCCAGCATGTCCAGGCAGCCCTGCCCGGCCCTCCCTCCCTCGGGAGCATTCCCAGCCTCCCTGCATTTGTTCTTACACCTGATCCTCCGTGCTGGGAAGTGTCTTTCTTGGCAGAAGTTGAGTTGGCAACATCAGTGGAGGGGAAGTGCAGGTAGAGACACTTAAATAATTCAACATTCCTGTTTTTGCGCTGCTGCCGGGGGTTGGGATTCTATCGGAGGTGTAGGGCAGCCTTTGAAGATTTCTTTAATGAAGTAAACCAGCACCTTCCCCCTTGTTTGCTGCAGAAAGAAATTCAGGATGTAGGGAAAAAAACCAGCCATCCGACCGACCAAACCCCATCAACTCTGCTGCCAAAGCTGTCATAAACAGGCTAAAAATGCGCAGCTCCGTCTGGGAGCGAAGCAGCACGTGGATGCTCTGCCTGTTGGAGAGGCATCCCAGGAAGGTAAAGCAGAGGATTGAGGACAACTGATGTCTGCAGGTGGCTCTTGGGCCAGGCTGTGCCCGGTGATGGTTCAGAGGGGCTATGCTGCAGGTGGTCACCACCACACCTGGGGACACATCTGTCCTTCTGCCTGTTCCCTGCCTCCTTCAGCCCTGGGAGCTCCTGCTCTTCTTCCCAAATCCTGCCTTTCTCCAAGGATTTGCCCTTGATCTGCAGGCTGTGTGTGTACAGAGCATCCACTCCCTCCTTTCAGAGGATGAGTTTGGAGAAGGTTTTCTCTCTTCCTTCAAGTGTGGTTCTGGCACACCCTGACTTTGGACAAGGGGCTGAAGGGACAGGACAAAGGGAATAGATCCCACTGCCCGAGGGCAGGGTTAGATGGAATATTGGGAAGGAATTGTTGTCTGGGAGGGTGGGGAGGCCCTAGCACAGGTTACCCTGAGAAGCTGTGGCTGCCCCATCCCTGGAAGTGTCCAAGGGCAGGTTTAGGGAGTTGGGAATTGATGGCACTAAGGGAAGAGACATCGTGGGTTCTGGGACAGGAGTACTCACAAAGACTGGCAAAGCTGGGGAGAAGTGCTTTTGGAAAAGATAGAACAAGTTCTCAGCACCTCTGGAGCTTGAGAGCAGAGGCAGGAGGATGCTTTATCCAGAAGTGATCACTGGACCAGCCCTTCCAGGGGCTGTAAATCCCTGTTTGTGCCCTGTCTGGGGGGGGCTGCACATGATCCCAGGGCTTCTTGGGAAAAGGTCTGAACCACCTTGGAGAAGGTGTTGGATATCTCAGGGCAGACTGGATGTGGATGAAACCCACTGTCCCATCCTAACTTGCTTGAGGAACCTCATGGCAGGTGAATCTGGAGTGAAATCCACTTGTGGCCGTGGCATGAGGGGTTGAAAGGAAGCCCTGGCAGTTTGTGGAAAGACTATTCCAGCAGCTGGGAGCGATGCAGTGCCTGGGAGGAGCCCCCATAATTAAAGCAGCTGCACAGCAAGGCTGCAGTGTGACCTCTGGGGTTTGTTGCCTGCCTTTGAAGATGCCTGCAAAGTTTTTCATGTTTAATTACGTGGTTAACATGCTAATCCCTTTTTATGAGCTCTGTGGGCACAGGACAAGCACCTCATCTGGAAGCTGCTCTCCCTTCTCCGAGTGCTCCCTGCCGTGGGCTGGAGCTGTGGCTCCAGCTGGCTCAGATTCAGGAAGGTTTGTCACTTAGGCTGTGGCAAAGAGTGAAAAAACAACTTCTTCCTTGTATCTTCTGCTGTAGGAAAGCTCCCAGGACAGGCTGCTAGAACACAATCAGGGCTTTGATTCCAGTTGCTTTCTTCTTGCATAGTCATGCTTATTTTCTGGGATTTAAGCCCTTTGAAGTATCCAGGCAAGGAGCAAATCTCCACGCCTGTTCCCAGACAAGCAGCTTTGTCGTTGAGCCTCTGGTCCTTTCACAGCCAGGCTTGGCCTTTCCTGCCAGGCTCTCACGTGGCTCCAAGCTCTTCCCAGGCACAGCAGCTCTGGGCCTTGAGCTCACTCATAGAGCAGCACTTTTGAGGCCCATGGGGATCCTGCAGATCCTACTGGCTCCTCTCCTGGTTCTGATCCTGTTTGCAGTGCAGTGCCCCTCTGCTCTGGAGCCAGGCTGGGAGAGCTGGGGGTGTTCACCTGGAGAAGGGAAGGATCCAGGGAGACCTTGGAGCCCCTTCCAGAGCCTAAAGGGGCTCCAGGAGAGCTGGAGAGGGACTGGGGACAAGGGCTGGAGGGACAGGACACAGGGAATGGCTTCCCAGTGCCAGAGGGCAGGGAGAGATGGGATATTGGGAAGGAATTGTTGGCTGGGAGGGTGGGGAGGCCCTGGCACAGGTTGGGCAGAGAAGCTGTGGCTGCCCCTGGATCCCTGGAAGTGTCCAAGGGCAGGTTGGAGCCACCCGGGATAGTGGGAGGTGTCCCTGTCCATGTCAGGGAGTGGAACTGGATAAGTGTTAAGTTCCCTTCCAACCCAAACCATTCCATGACTCTATAATTTCATGAAGACAGGATTTTTTCCTGTCATTGAGGCATTTGGGGTTGGATAAGCTGCTCCAAATCTGCTGATTTACCACCAGTAGCCCAGTCTGAGGTTCCTCCATCACTGGGCCCCATACAGTTGTGTTCCTACACATTCTTACAGGGAGAGCATCATCCCCTCTGGCTTTAGGAGATGAGCAGCTGGAAGGACAGAGGGGTGAGCAAGACAGAGCCAAGGGACTTCTGCAGTCTTGTCTTCCCTCCTCCCACCTTCAGGATGTGGTCTGTCCTTGGAAGGACACTGGTGAGTTAGTGATAACACTGCTGTCTGACTCTCTTGTCACACAGACAGGATGTGCCACCCCCAAATGTCATGAGACTCCTCCATCATCTGAACAGGCAGAAGGTTTTTTGGGAGGCTGGTGCTGGGGCAAACACCTTCTCTCTCCCTGTTTTCCAGCTGCACCTGGAAGCAGTGTGCCAGGGACCATCAAAACCTCTTCCCTGGAGAAATTTGCAAATCTTGGGGGGTCTCTGTCATCTCCTGTGGACTCCATTCCTCACCTGTCCCTCTCTGGAAGTGCAGATTCCCCTGTGTGAAATGAGTCTGTTTTGATCCAATGGTTTGGTGCAGGGTTAGGAGGATGTTGTGCCTCTGGAGTCTCATCCTGCAGAAGGAAGGGATCAGCACAAGGAGTGCTCTGCGAAGGGCAAAAGGAGGGAGCCTGGGTGGGACAGAGCAGACTGAGCTGCCCACAGGTGGGTCCATCCTTCCCTGTGGATCCTGCAGTAGGGTTGAGGTGCTTTCTAGTCTCCTGCAGAGCTGTGCAATCCAGTCCCACCTGGAAAGGAAATGGTGTGTGCTGCAGATGGACACACCACCAGTGAAGGTCTTCTCAGGAGCAGCAGCACCGGTGTTTCCCATTCCCTTGGGAGCTGTGAGCTTGGAAAAGCTGGGTGAGGATGGCAGCTTCTCACCCTGGCTGGCACCTGGCTGGCATGCAGGTGAGAGCCAGGAGACACCCTGTGAGCAGAGCTGCTCTAGGAACACATTTTCCAAGTGCAGGAGGAGATAGAGGCTGATCCCACATGGGTCTTGCCCACACACACCCATGTGTGAGAGACCACTTCCCTTGGAAGTTCATTTTCCTTCTGGTTCTCCTCGGTGCTGGGAAGTGAAACTCCCAGGCAGTTAAACTGGGACACGGCAGCCTCTTTTCCTTGTTTACAGGGATTGAGAGGAAAGTAGGGAACGTCAGGCCTATCAGCTATTTCTGTGGCAGCCTTTGAAAAGCATTTCCTTCACATGGAGCGTCATCTTCTCCTTTCAAATGGGCTCATCAAAGCGTCGGGGGCTGGGGGACAGTTGTGCTCGGGAGAGAATAAACGGCAGCGTGGGAGTGAGACTGGGAAGGCGGCGGGGAGGGAGAACGGGAAGAATCGTAGAGTCAGAGGTTTGGGGTTCAAAAGTAAAAGTGGGAATTGGAAGGATTGGGGATGGGCAGGGGTAGAGAAAGGCACCAGGGCAGCAAGTGGGGGATAAAGAGGGTTTAGTGTGTTGGTTTAGTAGGGAATGTAGATCTTTCCAGCAGCAGGAAGACATCCCACATCTCATTATTGCATGGAGTGAGGGTGACACGGGTCACCCTCCCCTCCAGCCTGGCCAGGCTGCAGGACAAATATGGAAACGGCAAAGAAATGAGAAATTTTAAACCTTTCTCTGTTTGGGAGACTTGGGGCAGCTTTATGTGATTTGCAGCCCCTTCCCCTTCCCGCTGGGAGAGCTCCAGCTTCGGGAGGCTCCCGGGAGCCCCAGAAGGATTCCCTGTAATGGGTTTTCCCAGCCCCCAGAAGTTCTGTGCCTGCAGTTATTGGGTTACCTGCTCCAAACTGCCTTTCCCTGCGAGGCACTTATTGGGTTCCTTCGGTTTGTTTGCTTTTCCTAAATCAATTCAGTGCAGCAGCCCTGGGTACCAGCGGGCTCCGAGGAGCCCCAGCACAGGAATGCAGGGAGTGGGACTCTTCCCTTCCCTCACATCCTGATTCATTGGAGCTCTGGCCGCTTAATTGCGCTGCCTCCTCTCTCTCCCTCTAAATTTTCCTTGATGGCTCTGGTAGAGCATCGGGAGCCCACCCTCCCTCCTGCAGGAAGGAGATTATCATAATACTGCTTGTAAATCAATTTTTTTTTTTGCTTTCTCCGCACTGACGAGAATGTAACTCCCTCTTAATCACCCTGCACAGCGTTACACTACGGGCAGGGATATTTATTTCTCCTTGCCTGGCCAGGAAAAGGGGATGCAGAGGCTGCAGAGAGTTTTTGGGGGTGCTGGAGGGCTTTTCCCCCAGGGATTGTGGAGAGGCCGGCACAGGGTCTCCGTTTGCTTTCAAGTCTTAAAAAAGTAGGAGGAAAACCAGTTGTTCCATGCATGAGGAATGGGATTTCCCTGCAGAGAGCTCCCCTCGCCCACTGGCTCTACAGTGCTGGCTGGGATGAGTCAGGCTGCCCCAGGAGCTCCCCTTGGCTCTTCCCATCTTCCCCCAGCATGTCCCTTGGGTCCAGTCAGACAGTGGGAACAAGGATAGCCCTGGTTCTGCTCCACAGCCAGGAAAACAACAATGAAAGAAAGAAAAAGGAGAGGGAGAGTTTTCCCTCCAGGCACAACAGAGCATCTCCGGTGGAGAGTCAGTGTGCAGTCAGGAGCAGTCCTTGTTCCCTCTCTTGATTCCGATGCCTGGATGAAGTTGGATGTGAGGAGGCAGCTGCCTGGAGCTGCTGGGCTGATCCCAGTCCCTGTTGGAAGAGACCTTAAAGCCCATCCAGTTCCACCCCTGCCAAGGGCAGGGACACCTCCCACTATCCCAGGTTGTTCCAGTCTGGCCTTGGATACTTCCAGGGATGGGGCAGCCACAGCTTCTCTGGGCACCCTGTGCCAGGGCCTCCCTCACGGGGATGCATCTGGCCACTGCTGGGTCCCAGTGACCCACAGGGCACAGCCCTCTTGGGAAGTCTGTGCTCACACCTCTCCATGGGATCCCACCTCGTCCAAACTCATCTTTTCTCCCACTCTGTGTATGCTCAGAGCTGGGCTGCTCTTCCTGTGCTTCACTTTCCCTGCATAGGTAAAAATGTACCATTGAGCATCTCTGTGAGCCTTGGAATGTCACGGATAAAAGCACCAGGTGAAGGAGCAGGGCTGGATCTCTCCTTTCTTCTTGTGCCTGTGCTGGATGTCCTGGAGCTCTGCCTCCACCTGCTTCCCAAAGCTGGGAGCTGAGGCAGACGCAGCTTTGGGCTCAGGACCTCAAAAGCACATGGGGGGTTAATGGAGAGCTGTAGCTACAGGCAAAGCAGGCTGGAAATAGTTGAATTCCTTGATAAGCCTGAGGGAAACACATTCCCTGTGTTTGGTAAGCGGTTGGAGCCAGCTCCGTGCTTTCCTCCGGCTGGGTTTGCTGGGGGGGGATCTGGAAGGCATCTCCTCTCCGTGATTTAACAGTGAGCTCCTGTGGGCTGGGGGGGCTGGGAGGCTCTGCTTCCCCAGCCAGGCTGCAGGAGGGATGGATTCTGTGGCAGGGCCTTGGGAAGGAGATGGAATGGCAGGTAAATCATAGATTCATGGAAAGGTTTGGGTTGGAAGGGAACTGAAGCTCCATCTCATTCCCTTCCCCTGCTATGGGCAGGGACACCTTCCACTATCCCAGGTACTTCAAGCTCCATCCAACCTGGCCTTGGACATTTCCAGGGATCCAGTGGCAGCTAGAGCTTCTCTGGGCAACCTCTGTCAGGGCCTCACCACTCTCATCACAGGGAACAATTCCTTCTCAATATCCCATCTCTCCCTGCCCTCTGGCAGTGGGAAGCCATTCCCCCTTGTCCTGTCCCTCTATCACTTGTCCAAAATCCCTCTCTGTCTCCCTAGGAGCCCCTTTAAGCACTGGAATGCTTCCAGGGATGAGGTTTCCTGTTGGATAGCCCCATCAGTGGGTCTGACAGCAGTCCAGGGCTCTCCTCTTCTTATTTTTAACCCTTTCCAGCCTTGGAGAGGCAAAACACTGCCCATGGCACACAGAGCTTCTGTCCCTCCTCACTCCCCCTCCATCCAGCTGTGGAGGGGCCACTGGAGCAGCTGGGGGATGCTGAGGAGGAGGAGGAAGAAGGAGAAGAGCCATCCCTGGCCCAGGAGCTGCTGCCAACGAAGATTCTTAAGCCCCTGCAGAAATTTCCTCTGCAGTACAGATTTTTTTTTTTCCAAGTAGAGCCGTGAAGGCCGTGGGGGAGGAGCAGGGAGGAGGGGAAGCACTTGAAGGCTCCGTTGAGGGGCTTAACTCACTGAAAGGTGATCCCAGGATTCCTGTTTCAGCAAACTCGGCGTTCCCAGTGGAAGCACCATGCTTAATCCAGCTGAAACGAGGCCTTGGCAATTAGCCGGCTGCTTTGGCAAAGTCCTGGTGATCCAGCAGCTGGGAGGTGGCACTTCTCCCGCCGTGCTCCGTTGGGTGGTTATCTGTAAATCCCGGGATTTCTGCTTCTTTCATCTTTTTTGGCCCGTTAGCAAATGGGCTCAGGCTCCTCTGTGGGATTTTGGTTTTGGGATTGCCTCGCCAGCGCTGCAGATAGCTTTCCAAGGATTTCCAAGTGCTGCAGAGCATTGCATGCAAGGACAGTCCTGTGAGTGAGGGCTCTCCAACTCTGTCCTCCAGCGGGATGCACGGAGCAGGGCAAGGAGGAGATCCTGGGGTGGGTGGAAGCCTCAGCTCCAGGATGGTGGTGTGGCTGCATGGACCACACCAGGCACCTGTGGTGGGACGGGGTTGGACGTGAGCAGGGACAGAGGATGGTCCCGGTTTGGTGACAGAGGGCACACGTGTCCAGGGGCTGTCAGAGCAGTGAGTTCAGAGATGACTGCTTCTCTCTCAGCTCAGGGATGTTTCTCCTACAGCTTCCCAAGATTCCTGTGTGCTCCCTGCCACCAGGAGCCCCAGGACTGGCTCCTTTGGTCCAGTCACCCATGTATCCCACATCCTGGAATCCCCAGCCGCGCTGATGACCTTGATTTAGTCTTTGGGTCCCCCCTGCCCCCGCTTTGCCCTCGGGCTGTGCTTGCTGTGGTGGGGGCTGCACGACCACCCAGCTTCCCTGACACCCCGGCTTTGGCCTTCCCTGGGGTTTCCAGAGGGATTCAGGCAGCAGCTCCCTCCTGCCCGGGTCGGGATCCCTCCTCACCCCGCTCTGCTCTCTTCCAGCTCACCCTGCAGAGCACCAAGTCCCGCGTGGCCTTCTTCGAGGAGCTCTAGGAAGTGTCCGGCCGCTCCGCACCGCTGCTGCTTCCCAACGGCTCCAGCCGGAGCCTGTCCCGGGGCTGGGGGTTCCAGAGGGGCCGGAGCCCCCCGGGTGCCCCGGCCTCCGCTCACCGACGGGCCCGGGGCTGCCCACGGACTGGGGGATGTTCTCTAGCTTAGTGTCCATCCTGCTCCCTGACACTCTGTTTTCCTGGGGTTTCCAGCTTTTTTCTCATTTTTCTAGCGTAGCTTCTGGGCTCGGCCCTCCAGGCTTTTCCCTGGTGCCGGGGACAGGGTTGTGGTCGTGCCTCCCGTCCTGGCAGCCAGCGGAGGAGTGTGCCATGGAGTCTCCCTGGCAGGGATGACATCCCTCTGGATTGCCTTCTGCTGCCCATGGCATGCCCTGGCGCGCTGTGTGCCAGCCCAGAGCTCCATGTGGTGGCCCCAGAGCCCCATGTGCTGATCCCAGAGCCTTGTGTCAGCCCTGGAGCCCCTTGTGCCCGCCTGGAGCTCCGTGTGCCACCCCGGAGGCCGTGCCGCGGTGCCGGGAGCTCCATTAGGATCCCGAGCATGTTCCAGTGGAGTGCTGTAAATCAGGGCCGTCACGCCGGCTCTCCCAGCGCTGCCGAGGTGGGAGGCGGGCGGGCAGGGAGCGGATGACAGGGACCTGGGCCTGTGGGGATTCGGGCAGCTGCTTCCCTGGGGAGAGCAGGTGGGAGGAAGGACTCCTCCTCCTCTCTCCTTCTCCTGCCTGCCAGGAGAACAGCTAGTGCCAACCAAATGAAACCTTTTTCCTGCAAACTGTGACAAACCTGGACAGCTCCAGGCTGGGGGGCTCCGGGCTGGGCATTCCCTGGGTGCTGCCCCTCCGAGCCCCTCTGGAATGCCGCTATCCCGGGCTGAGCCCGGGGCTGCTCCTGCCTGTCCCACAGCGGGTGCCTTTGCTCTGAATCCCCCGCGGGGGGAACAGGGATACCCTGACCTTCCCTTCCTGCCTCTATCCCAAGTCCTGCCCAAGTGGAATCCTCCTTCCAGCCGCGATTTACCCTCCAGCAGAGCCGGTGCTGCCCCAGGGATCCCCCACATTCCCGCAGGGATCCCAACTCCTTCCCATCGCCCAATTCCTCCCTCCCACAAGCTCAGCTGACCCGCAGCCCCAGCGGAGCCGGCCGGAGGCTCAGCCCGGGGCTCGGCATGGAGCAAATCCTATCCCAAACCCTTTTTATTTAAAACCTGGGATCGATTCCTTGCACGTGGCTGCAGTTCGGGTGGCTGTGGCCTGGCACAGCCTCTTTCCCATTCCCTGGACTGTTGTACTCCGAAGGAATAATTGTTTTCTCCCGTTTTAATAAAAATTCACAGCACTAGGAGGGGAGCTGGGGCTGCTTTGGTCTTTTTTTCTTTGGGAAAAACCTCTCTGAGGCCTTGGCTGCCTCAGTTAACGGTGGTGGGGATGAATGGGAAGCACAGCTGGGGTGCCTGTGGCAGCTCCCACGGGATCCCCCGCCCCATCACTCGGGGGTCCCGCCGTCCCCACTCCCTCGGGGCTCCCTGCCTCCCCCCTTGAGGGAAAAGGGGGTTGGGGTGCCCAGGGTGGGCTGAACGCCGTGTTTGCCATTCCTGGGGCTCTTCAGATGCTTCCTGATCCCATCCTGCCTGGAATAAATAAAGAATATGCTGTGTTGACCTCGATTTTGTAATTGATCGTGGCTAAAGTCCCCCCGGCGACACCGGGACCCAGCCAGGGCTGCCTGACACTCCGAGCCCGACCCCGGGACCGTTCCCGGCTCCTGGTCCCGCTGGGATTGGCGATGGATGAGGTTTTTATTTGCTCTCTGCCAGCAGATTCCCGGGAGATTCGGCAGAGACACCGAGCAGGGCTCGTCCCCAGCGCCACGGGGGGCTGCCGGGATTTTCCCCTTTTTTGTTATTTTAGGCAGGTGGGAAGGGTTTTTTGGCAGAGGGATGTCGGTGAGGATTTCAGGACGGCTGGAGGCAGCGGGTAAGGAATGGGGAGGGTGACCTGAATTCCCTTGCGGCCACTGCTGACAGGAATGCAACTGGTGCTGCCTGCGCTGCCTGCATCCCAAAGTTAAGTCCAAAAGGCTTTTCCCAGCCAAGGCCAGGGAAGGAGGGCAGAGAGATGTGCTGGGAATGCACAGAAGGATGGATATGCAGGGGTTGGATGCAGCTGGAGATGGATCCAGGATTGGGGTGTCTCCTCCTGCCCTCAGTTTGATGAAAGCATCAAACGGCCTTTCCCGTGTGCCTCTCACAATGCCTTCACCTGCCAAGGGTTCCTGGGGAAGGAAACTGGGGATTTGGCCAACCCCAGGCAGCACCCGAGTGCTTTGGCAGCAGTTCTCTGCTTTGGGGTCCCCAAAGCCTCCTCCACTCACATTATTTCACTCCCAAACCATTAAATACTCTCAAAACACCAAGAGCTGGAGATGAAATGTGCCTGTGGATGGGGGGTCACTGCTGTCACTGGGACAGAGGGGACATGGGGTGACCTGTGGGTGGCCAGGCCAGGGCCAGCAGGCCGGGGTGGGGGGTCGAGGTGCTGATTCAGAGTCCACCCAAAACATGCACGGCTTTGGCTGGCAAGTCCTGCAGGAAGGGGCAGAGGGGATGGATGGGGAAACTGAGGCAGGGATGGCACCCTGTGGCCTGGCAGCTCCAAGGGCTGCCAGTGGTGTGCCTCCCACCCAGGGGCTGCTGCTCTGCATCCCCCTTGCCCCCCTGCACCTGGCCCGGGGGGGTGAGACTGGGGGAGAGGGGGCCACTGGCAAAGCCTCAGGCAGGGCTGGGGGCTCCTGCAGGTGTGAGGAATGTGTGCACGAGGGAGGAGTGTTGGCACCAGGGCACAGCATGGCACGGTGACATCTGGCACAGGCTGGAGCAGAGGACACCAGAGCACCCCAGGGCTGTGGGTGTCTCCGTGGGGTCACACTCTGCCACCAGCACAGGGTTTGGATCAGGGGAGCAGCCCACGGGTACCCCACCTCTGCCCCAGGCTCCTTGGGGTGCTCAGAGCACCCACTGGCTGTGTGACTCCATTGCAGATGAGGAGGTAAATTCTGCTCCCAGGGATCAGAGCCAGCTGGATCCTGCTCTTTTCAGACAGTGTCATGAGGACATGGGGACCTTATTCCTGCCTCGGCTGACAGCTGCCAGCCTGCTGCTGTCCCCGCCATCCTCAGCCTTCCTCATCCATCCTCATCCATCCCCATCCATCTCCATCCATCTCCATCCATCCCCATCCATCCCCATCCATCCCTGCCGGCACAGGCTGATGGTTGGCACAGCGCTGCCGGCTGCGTCCCTCCAACTTTGCCCTTCCAGGGAGAAAAACAAGGAAGAAAATGAATTTAAGAGAGAGAAGGGAGGGGAAAGGCAGCTTCGATGGTGGATGGCACCCAGGGCCACCTGCTGCCTGCAGAGACCTGGCAGACTCGGTGCTCCCTGTGTCTGGTTGGGTTAATTAGGGACTTATTGTGCAGGAAAGGCCCTGGCTGGAACCACAGCTGCCCATTTAGCCCCTATATATGGATATATATCTATATATGTGGATGCTGTGGGATCAAAAGCACGTGGAGCAGAGGGTGGAGCGCTGGAGCTGAGAGTGTGGGGTGTTGGGTGAGGTGTGATGGGGTGCAGGACCCATGGGATGAGGTGTGGGATCTTGATGGGGTAGACAACTCATGGGATGGGGTCAGGAACATGGGATGGGGTGCAGGACCAAGGGATGGGCTGCAGAGCCGTGGAATGGGAGCAGCACTGCTGCCACCATTGCTCTGGGGCCAGATCTGGAGCGGGAATGCTGGAGCCCCACTCCCATCACCTTCTCCTGCTCGGACACAGGGACACAGGGCATTTTCACAGCCCTGCTGGGATGTTCCTGCTGCCAGCCTGGGCATCGTGGTGCTGCTGTCACCTGGTCTGGGTATCCTGGCACTGGGTGCCATTGCAGCCTGGCATCATGGCACTGGGTAGCAGCAGGTCCTGGAATTCTAGCACCAGATACCACCAGGTTGTGGCATCCTGGCACTGGGCAATGCCAGATTTTGGCATCAAAACATTGGGTACCACTGGATCCTGGCATCGCAAGGCAAAGATGGAAAGATGGAGCTGATGTCACCACTTGTCCCTGTGCCCCAGCAGTAGGATGGGAGCAGAGCCTGGCCTGGCACAGCCGTGTCCTGGAGGCAAAACTTGCAGGAGCCAACACCTTTCCCCTTGGAAAAGCCAGATCCCACCTGCGCTCCAGCACTCTCCAGGCAGGCTGTGCTTCCATGCAACGTTTTGGATGCCGTTTATGAGTTTGCAAAGGTTCTTTCCTGAGGTCTCTGGGAGTTGTCTCTCTTGGGAGGAGCCAGCAGAGTCACCTCTGCCCTCAGCATTCCAGGCCACATCCACTTGGAGGGGTGCTAACAACAGGCTCGTCTCAATTTTTCTCAGTTCCTATAAAGAAAAATCCCCTCTAAGCAGAATTCTTGCCTCCTCTCATGGAAGAGATATTTCCCCCCTTTCAGAAGACAAACTATACTGAGCTCTTTGAGCCTTTCCCATTCTCCCTTCCAGCCCCTCCTGCCTGGAGCTGCCTGGGCATCTCCCCCACCACAAGTGGGGTTTGCTCCGAAATGCATCCCGGTGTGGGAACAGTCGCGGCCCCGCTGGGATGCGGCTCCTGAACCCTTCCCAGGGGTTATCTGCGCTGCCCTTCCCGGCTTTCCAGCGGGCACTGGGAGCTGGCAGCCGGCGCGGCGGCCGGGATAACCTTGTGGCTCGGAACGTTGCAGCCATCCCTCTTCTCCCATCAAGCGTTCATTTAGGAAACATTCCACTAAATACCCGGCTGACAGCCGCGGCCCCGGGAGATTGATGCCTCCGGCGCCTCCAGGGCTCGGTGCCAGCGGTGACTTTAAAATGACACGACGACACCTGGTCTGCCCATGTCCCCTCCCGGTGCCCAGGTGAGCCTTGGGATAGTCCCGAGAGCACTGTGGTGTTGCCCATCCCTATTCCAGCACCCTCACGCCCTGGGGTGAGTTATCCATAGGGCTGTCCTGGGGAATTTGAGGGCACTCAGCACAAGTTTGCTCCGTCCTCAGCCCTTCCAGGTGTTCCCATCCCTGTCAGCTTTTCTATGGCTTTGGGGCATCCCCATCCTACCTCCAATCCCACCCCCATCCCATCGCCTTCTCATGTCAATCCATATCCCATTCCATCCTATCCCCATCCCCTCCCATCCCCACCCCTGTGAGGGATCCCTATTCCCATCCTAATCCCTATCCCATCCCGTTTCCAACCGTGGCCCCACCCTCAGCCCATCTCTATCCCAACCCTATGCCATCCCAATCCTCATTGTTTTACCATGCCCATCCTCATCCCCATTTCATTCCATTCCATTTTATCCCACCCCATTCCTGTCCCAGCTGAGTGCTCATCCTCATCCCATCCCCTTCCTCAACCCCATCTCATCCCTATCCCACCTCATCAAAACCCCATCCCAATCCTCATCCCCAATCCATCCCTTCAGTGCTGCCAAGGGAGAAATAAATGAGGAGCAGATTAATTAAAGCTCAATCAACCCCATCCCCGAGCCAACACCACTTCGGTTCTTTTCCTTTGCATCCCCCAAAAGTCCCTGAAAGAAATAAGGATTTGGATGTCAGAGTGAGCACTCTTGAGAGTGAGATCCTCCCAAAGCTGCAGAGAGGATACAAAATGCCAGGCCTGGATTCTGCTTCTCCCACCTCATTGGCAGGAGCAGCTAATTAGGAAAGAACCTGGGAATGTCGAGAAGGTGCCACTGTCACTGGATGAAGGGACAGCAGGGAGAGGTGTCACTGGCCTGAACCCAGGATGGGATAAAGGGGAAATTGTGAAAAAGACCCACAAATAACAGAGGAACTACAAAGAGGAACATTCCCAACAACCCAGCAGTGCAGGAAAGGGGTAAAACATCAGGCTGTGGCTGGGATTGTAAGCTGAAATGCCTGGGATTTGGAGATGCTGCTGCCTCCATATCATCATTCCAGGATTGAGGTCTGAGCTTCTCTGCCAAACTCAGCGAGAGATTTCAGCACAGGGGCTCCCAGAGTGGTGGGTGCCAGCAGGGACTGTCCCAGACTTTATCCCATGAGCAAGAGAGCGGGATGGGCGGGCTGGGCTCCGGGAAAGCATGGAGAGCGCTCCGATGGTGATCCCTAATGAACAAAAACCTAATCATGGATCCAAATGCAATTAAACCATTTAATTCTCATTCCCTCCTCCCTGTGCCACCTGCTCACCCCCCCATCCCCAGGGAGCAGGAGCCAGGATGTCCAGCTGCCCCCCATCCTCAGGGAAGGATGCTCCTACAGGTCCCTGTCGCTGCTCAGAGAGCTCTGGTGGGGATTTGAGGGGAAAAACCCAGAAATTTGCCTTGTTATTCCTGCTGGGATTTGGGTGGTGAGAAATTAATGAGATTCCACCCCAGGGCCTCCAGAGAATTAATTGGGAGGGAACTTTGTTAACATCGAGGAGCAAATTAAAGAAAAAAAAAAAAAAGAGAGGAGATTTTCAATCAGGCTTTGCCTTTCTGTGTTTTTTTCTCCCCAAAAGCCACTTGTTATTATCAGCATTCCCCCCTCAAATGCTGGGAGCTCAACCACAGTATCAAACACCAGAGACTCCCCGTGGGGCACAGATCCATGTGCTCCAACACCATCTCCGAGCTCCGGGAGAGGACGGAATTTTAGCAGAGTTGAAAAAATCCACCCCCCAAACCGTGCCCCCCCCGGGGGGAAGGACCCTGCTCTGGGAGCTGAGACCCCTCAGCACCGGGAATTGCCCATCCCTGAAATCCGCCTCCGGAGCGCGGCCGTGGTGGTTTTCCACTGCCAGAGAAGGAAATTTCTCCCAACTAAAAAATAGCTTAAAGGGGACCCCAGCTGGTTAAACCCAGCGGCGGCTGCAGCGGCGGCGCTGCCGGGAGGCAGCGATGGGTTTTGGGGAGCCCCGGAGCCGGTTCCCGGCCGGTGCTCCCGGCAGGAGGTGGAATGAGCAGCGCAGGGAAGGCTGGAGCTGCCCGAAAATTCCCGGCAGCGGTGAATGGGATGAGGCTGAGCACGTGTCCGCGGCTGCGGGAGGCAGGGGACGTTTAATGAAGGAGTTGGTTGGAGCAGCAGGAACCCCATTCCAAGATTATGGGGGTAGTTGTGACAGTGTCAACACAAGAAGCACATCTGGAGCCTGTCCAGCTGTGCCTCACTTTCCCCATTGTCCTGGAGCATCCTTGGTGTCCGATGAGCACTTGGGAGCTGCCGACTGTCCCCCTTTTCTCTCTCTCACCCCGTTATGGCTCTGGGAACAGTGTTCCTCCTGTCCTCAGCCCCTTCCTTCCCACCACGGCACCTCCGAAGGTGATGCCACTCCTCCCGCCACTGTTCCCACCTCCAGAGGTGCCACCGAGCCGCGGGGGACACTGTGACCCCCATCTCCCAGTGTGCCAGAACCTGCTGAGACACCCCCTCTCAGGGAAGGCAGACAGAAGGATTTTGGAGGGAGGATGTGCCAGGTCCTGGGAGCATCCCTTGCTATGTCCCAGGACACAGGTGGATGTCACAGGGACACGGATACCGTGGGGACACGGCACAGCAGGGACCTGCCCTGGCACTTGAGCCCAACTGTGATTAATCAATGTCAAAGTGAGAAATAAGGTGAAAAACGCGATCAAGGAGGGAAGAGGGAGGCAACTGGAAAAGGGCACCAGGACGGAGGGCTTTCACTCCTGGCCTCGCTTCCTGCCTCTTCCATGTCTCATTTTTCCTGTGGTGTGGGAGCAGGAGGTCTGGCTGCGGGGTCCTTGTCACTCCACACCACCCGGGGACCTCGGGGTGACGACNGCAGCAGGAACCCCATTCCAAGATTATGGGGGTAGTTGTGACAGTGTCAACACAAGAAGCACATCTGGAGCCTGTCCAGCTGTGCCTCACTTTCCCCATTGTCCTGGAGCATCCTTGGTGTCCGATGAGCACTTGGGAGCTGCCGACTGTCCCCCTTTTCTCTCTCTCACCCCGTTATGGCTCTGGGAACAGTGTTCCTCCTGTCCTCAGCCCCTTCCTTCCCACCACGGCACCTCCGAAGGTGATGCCACTCCTCCCGCCACTGTTCCCACCTCCAGAGGTGCCACCGAGCCGCGGGGGACACTGTGACCCCCATCTCCCAGTGTGCCAGAACCTGCTGAGACACCCCCTCTCAGGGAAGGCAGACAGAAGGATTTTGGAGGGAGGATGTGCCAGGTCCTGGGAGCATCCCTTGCTATGTCCCAGGACACAGGTGGATGTCACAGGGACACGGATACCGTGGGGACACGGCACAGCAGGGACCTGCCCTGGCACTTGAGCCCAACTGTGATTAATCAATGTCAAAGTGAGAAATAAGGTGAAAAACGCGATCAAGGAGGGAAGAGGGAGGCAACTGGAAAAGGGCACCAGGACGGAGGGCTTCACTCCTGGCCTCGCTTCCTGCCTCTTCCATGTGGGTGACGACTGGCCCAGGGTGGTACTTGCAGGGACCGTGCGGTGGTGACAGTGTGGAGTTCCAAGTGTGGTGACACTGGAGTGGCAGCTGCCCAGGCTTGGGGTGCCATGTGCAGGGACCTGAGGCTGATGACAGCCTGGGATGGTGACATTCCCCTGGAACCTGCAGGGACGCTGGGATAGTGACCGCCCCAGGAACGGGATGCCATGTGCAGGGACCTTGGCGTGACAACTGTCTGGGTGTGGGGTGCCACATGCAGGTGATGGCATCTTGGGATGGTGACATCCCCCGGAACATGCAGTGCCCCTGGGATAGTGACCGCCCTAGGAATGCGGTGCCATGTGCAGGGACCTGAAGGTGGTGGCAGCCTGGGGGAGCCACGCGTGGGGATCTCAGGTGACAACTGAGTGGCCATGGGTGCTGGTGTGGGGACAGCGGGGTGACACCTGCTAGGACATGGGGAACCACAGGGGCCCCCAGCCCTGCCACAGCACCCCTCGAGCACCCACCCCGAGTACCAGCATCTCCCGCTGCCCCTCCGGGCTGGGCTGCGGCCCGGAGCGCTCCCGGGTGGCCGTGTCCCCCTCATTGCCGCACTCC
>VXBA01004369.1:227752-247527 GCA_013399895.1 Serilophus lunatus | reverse complement strand
GGGGGGAGGGGGGAAGTTGTTTTTTGTTTGTTCGTTTTTTCTGTTCTTCCTGGTTGATTGTTTCCGATCTGAAATAAAACTGGGATTTCTGAAGTCCTCTGGGCTGTGGGGGCTCCTGGCGATGCAGGGGGGTGTGTAGGGCCATGGGAGCACCCGTGGGTGCTGCTGAGTGTGGCTGAGTCCTCCTAGGAAGGGTGGTTGGGGCATCCATGACCCCCAGTATCCCAGGGGTTTGGAGCATCCCCAAACCGGGAGGCAGCAGGGACCTGGCTCCGTCCCAGCAGCTCCCAGCTGTGGATCCTCCTGGGGGTCCTGCCCTTTCCCGTGAATCCAAGTGGGTTTATCCCCGATATTTTATGTTGGGTTTGACGAATGTTTCAAGCCCATTGTCCTCGACAGGGAGGACACACAGCTCAAGCCACTTCCCAAAAGTGCTTTCACCCAAATTAACAGTAATTCCATGGGGAATCAGTATCTGGCTGGGGGGCTCAGAGAGGCTCCATGGGGTCATTATCCCTGGGCCAGGCTGGCAGGGAGGGAGCACCCTGTTACTCCTGATTTACACCACGGAGGAGCCCGGTGTGACCCTCCTGCTCTGAAGGACATCAGGAATCACCGCCGCCTCACATCTCCACGTGCTGGGATGGCCCATTCCCACCTAATGGATCGCCCTCCCCGAGACCCCAGCTATGCATTTTTAATGGAAAAAAAGAGATTAAGGGAAAAAATAAAAACAGGAGAAGCATTTGGGGCTGTGAGAGGTTCGGGCAAGGCCGCTGCTCTCTCCCGAGGGCAGTACCAGGGGGTTCCTCCCGCAGGGAATGGGGCTGGAGGAGCCCTTCCCAGGGCATCCCCACCTTCACCTCCCAGGAATCCTGGTTGATCCCATAGGGAAGACACATTTCCTTGCGCCAGGGTGGGAATTCCCACCAAGGAGGGGGGGGGATCACCCCACTTTTGGGATTCCAGGAGAAACCGGCGCCATTTTATTGATTTGGGGTCCGGGTGGGGGGTTTTATGATCTTGTGTAATTTATCAAACAAATTGAAGCGAACGTCCAAATGAGAAATGGAAATGGGAAGTGCTCCACGGCAATGAAATCATTCCGGCTGCCTCGCGAAGTGCGGGAGGCTCCGTGTCCATAATGAAATTTCATCCATCTCCCTCCAGAAAGTTTGGGTATTTTATGAACTGGCATTTCTAAAGGAGACACGTGGCCTTGGAGACACATATATATATATGTATATCTATTTAATTTTTTTAAGCAGGTCTATTATAGGCACTGTGAACAAACGTAAGAGAAGCAAAAAGGAAATGAGGACAATTTAATTTGCTAGAAAATAAAATGACATAAAAGAAAAAAATGAGATAAAAGGAATAAGGCGATTCCCCCAAGCTCAGCGTTTCAAAGCTGCTCAATTAATTTTAATGGGAATCGGGAGAACAGATTTCTTGTGGCAGGTTTGGAGCAGTCGGGATGCAGGAGGGGAGCAGGGGGTCCGGGCTGTGTCCCTGCTCTGCCGCAGTGGGGACGGATCACTGCGGCTGCTCCAACAGTGATGCTCCGGGATAATTGAATTAAGGGATCGCTAGGAAGGCGAAAAAAAGGAAGGGAATGTGCCAGGGAGGTGGGGGCTGACGTGGGGAGGTGGGAGGTCTGACAGGGCAGCAAAGCCAGCGGGGGGTTCAGGGCGGCGACTCCACAGCACTGGAGTGTTTGGTATAGGAGGGAAACAAGTTGGTAATGGTTGTTTCTCTCTCTGGTGTTGCAAGGAGTGTGTGAAGGGCTCGGCTCTGTCCCTGTCTCGTTTCCCTCTCCTTTCCCTGTCCCCATCTCCACCTCCGTTCCCATTTCCACCCTAATTTCTATTCCTGTCTGCCCCTTTCCCCATCCCGATCCCATTCTCACCCCATCCCCATCTCCACCTCATCCCCACGCTCATTTTCTCATCCCTCTCCCCTCTCCCAAACCCTATCCCTGACCCCACTTATATCCCCATTCCCATCCCCATTCCCATTCCCGTCCTTATTTCCATTCCTGTCCCTGTCCTGTCTTCACCCCTGTCCCCATCCTGTCCCCATTCCCACTCCTATTCCCGTCCCCGTCCCCCCCTCTCCCAGCAAGAGCTGCCAGAGGACACGGGCAGAGCCCAGCGGGGCTGTGCTTGGCAGGGGCCCAGCAGAGCCTCATTTCCCTAAAAGCTTCCCGATAAATTACTCCGGCTTTTGCTCCAGCAAAGGCACTTTGGCTCGTGCTCCACTATCGGGCGGCAGTTCCTCACCCCCACTCCGGGGGTGCGAGTCCATCCATCCATCCCTGCAGCATCCCTTGGGATCCGGGCACCAGCCATTCCTGTGGGAAGAGCGGGAGCCCCGTTCTTCTCCTGACCCCTTCCCACAGCCCTTTTTCATGGATGAGCGTCCCACGCCGGCGGTGATGGCTGGCATTGTCACACCTCCTGACACCCGCTGTGACACATCCCCATAAACCTGCAATTTACAGCCTCCTCCGGACCCCCGGGAGTTACACGGCTCCAGGAATCCATGACATCCTGCGGGGAAACGTTCGGCTCAGCCTGTCGGCTACAGATCACACAAGCTTTAGCAGGAAAACTCCGATTTTAATTAACCCCCGTTTCCAGCCCCTCTCACCTCCTCCGGACAGGCTGGAGCTCAGCAGGGAATGCTCCTGCTCTTGCCTTTGAGGCTTTATTGGGAATTTCTGCTCCAGGAGCAGCTCTTTGGGAGTGAGGAGAGCACGGAAAGGCTGCGGCTGAGGAGTTTTACACTGGAATTTTCATTCACAGTCGGGTTCCACAGCTCGCCCAGGGAGCTCTGGCCTCTCTACCAGATTTAAGCTGGATCTGGGGAGCAGTTTTGGAGCCGTGAATTTGGGAGTGTTGAGTAAAGCAACACCTCCTGGATCCGCTGCATGCTCCAAAACCCACTGGGACCAGAGCACACAGAGCAGGGATGGGTCAGGGGGGCTGATGAAAGCACAGCTCCAAACACAGGCGAGGAACAGTGAAGGATTTTGATGGCTGATTGGGAAAGAAATGTCCGTGGGAGAGACAGGAGAGGGAATTCCTCGCTCCGTTGGTGCCAGTGGCCGTGGCCTCACTGGGTGTCCCTGTGCATGTCCCAGCGTCCACCACAGCAGCCACTGTCCCCCTCTGGTGAGCAGGGCTGGGGGGGACAAGCTGAGCCCCCCCAGCATTCCCCAGCTCCCCAGGGCTCTGCCCCTGTGCACATCCAAGCTTGGGAGAGGGCAGGCACAGCTCCTGCTCCTGCTCTGGAGCATCCCAGCATCCCACAGCCCCTGGGGGTTCCTCTGCAAGCTCCGCACTGGAGGCAGGGGACCCTGATCCACTCCCAAATGGGTGCTCATTCACTCACTGGGATCCTGCAGGAAATGGGGCACTGGGCTGATCCCACATCCTCCAAGACAAGCCTTGTGCCCAGGGCTCCTGGAAGGACAAAACACCCTCTAGTTTGGCTTAGAGCTCATCCAGGCTCTGGCTGAGGCTGTTTCCAGGTGCTGTGACACCCAGTCCCTTCCCCTGTCAGAGCTGCATCCCAGGATGGGGCTGACGCTCCCGTGACAATTTGCCTTCACATCCCGAGGTGGAAACTCTGCCCTGGCGTGGGCAGCTGAGTGCCAGCATGATCCAGGCAGGATTTGGCCACAGGCAGTTGGCTCCTGCCCCTGCTCTCCATGAATCTGGACCCACCACCTCCATGCCTGGCCAAACCTGGAATGCACTGGCAGCGGGCACAGCCCTCCTGGACAGACTGGAGCTGCATCCCGGGATGCTGCTGGCCAGGATCCCCCCTCACCTGGTGAAGCTGGAGCACTCATTTTCCTTCCTGAGAAAGCCATGGGCCTTCCCTCATCCCTCCCTTTCCTGGTGTCGAGATAGAAGTCCGTGAAACTCTCACTGTGGAGAAACCTTGGGATATTTTTCCTCCTTGCACCTCCCAGCACAGTAGGAGCAGGGCTGAGGGAGCTCCCCAGGCTCTTCATTAGGAGCTCTGGCTCCTGGACCCAGGCAGGTTGACACCCTGAATTCATCAGAAATGCACATAAGTCACAAATACCTGAGGAAATTAAATATCAGTTTTAAAAGCCGGGCTACAGCTCCCTTCTCCAGCCTGGATCACAGAGCCCAGCATGGAGCTGGGCTGAAAGCAGGCACTGCAGACAGCAATGGTCCAAGGGGATGGATCCTGCCCTGGGAAACAGGGAATGTCTGCTCCAGGTGACAGCAGACAGCCCTCACGTGGGGCTTGAGCTCTGCCGAGCACAGATCCACATTCCAGAGGCAGGGAGACAACCTTTGGAGCAGCTCAGCCCAGGGGAGCTGCCAGGAGAGCAGAAACACAACACACACAGGCTGCAATGGAGGGGGAAGGGTTTTATTGATATAAAAGTGTAGATAAATAATTCTATCCCTTTCCCAGGGCAGAGGCAGAATTCCATCTCCATCCAAGCCCTGGGGGTGCCCCTCCCTCAGCCCCACTGCAGGTTGGGGGGCACAGGCCACCCCCCGGGTGGGGGGGCCTGCAGGGACGGGGGCAGCTCCTGCACTGGTGGCCAGCCTGGAGGGTACTGGAATGGCACTGGTTTCTCAGGAAGATTGCTGTGAGGGGCAGATGGATAGGGGTGAGGTGAGACAGGGGGTCTCAGTTGGGTACCAAGGCCATGTGAGGGCTGGCCTTCCCTGTGCCCCCTCCAGTAACCCCCTCAAAGGAGAAGGGGCCACTAAGGAGGGCTTTGGTTATCACCAGGTGGGGATATTCACCCCTTCCCATCCCAAATCCAGCAGCAGCCCAGCTGTGTAAGCACCCCTAGCCCATCCAAGCAGCTGGTGCTTCCTAAAGCAGTGCCTGCAGTGGAAACTGAGGTGAAAGCACTAAGGTGAGGGGTCTGGAGGGAGCAGGAACAGCCCCCTGAGAAGCACTGGGAGCAGGGCCTGCCCCATTCCCTCTACTCCAGCTGCTCCCCCCTCCTCACACAGCTGAGCTTGGAGAACAAACAAAATCAGCAGATGTTTCTTCCCCAGCAGCCCAAATCCCAACCCAGCTGTGCACTTCCCAAAGGACAAGGACCCCTCAGAAACGGAGGAGCTGCCAAACCCACGGGGTGTTTTCAGCAAAGGACCCTTCAGCAGAGGGAACAGGCTTCCTGCTCCGACCCACAGCCTGGGAAGCACTTTGTCCCTGCCCCTCTCCCTCAAGTTTACTGGTAGAGACCACTGCAAGCACCACCCTGGGATGCAGTGAAAGAGCAAGAAGCATCACTTTGTCTCCAGCTTGACCGGGACAGGTTTAAATTCATGGGAAACATACCTTCCCCATTAATTCCTGAGTGCAGGAAGCTCATTTGTTCTCTCACACAAGCCCTGACAGCAGCCTTGCAGCTTCTCAGGCCTCCACCTCAGATCCTGATGAATCTTTTTAATTGTTATGCCAAAAGAAACCTAATCAAACTCCTTTACATAACTCCAGGGAGAAGCAGCACCCTCCTCTCCCTCTGGGGCCACGGCCGTGGCCGAGAGCCAGCTCCAGGAGTGGAGTGTTTTCTAGGCTACTAATGCAGGGCAAAGTTACTTGGTTGAAGGTTTATCCCCTGGAGGGAGATTCTCCAGAGCCCAGGATGAGACAGGACTGTGAGGACACCCAGCAGCCCCTCAGGGAGGAGATATTTGGCTCAGGCAGGGTGGGAGCGGAGAGAATGCTGCAGGGTGGAACTGCATAGCCATCAACTAATGAGCTGTTCCGTGAGCAGCAGGACTAATCAATAGGGAAGATGCTGGCTGGGTACTCAATTCCCTGGGGTCTCATAAGCAACAAGTGCTATCAAAGGTTTGCCAACAGCTGGAACATTGTCCCACGTGGATTCTCCGGTGTCTAGCAAGGTCAAGAATATTTTCTTTACAAAGGTGTAAATGGGATCTCTCTCCTCTACTCTTTCTCATGCTCATGAAACCTTGTGGTATCTCGGAAGCTTTGAGGTCACAGATCCTTTTCTGATGGAAATCAGCCCATCTTCTTTCTGATGGAAATCAACACTCTCTGTTTCCTTTGGAAATCAGGGAAAAAATCAATCCCACCTTGGCAGAGCTCCACTGCCAAGAGAACCATGGAATCACAGACTGGTTTGGGTTGGAAGGGACCTTAAAGGTCATTCCACGGGGACATCTTCCACTAGACCAGGGTGCTCCGAGCCTGAAAAACTACACTCAGCTCCATCCCAGCTCCCCAGAAAGCAAAGGCACAGCCTGACTTTGGAAACAGGCTTCCAAATGGAGATTATGCAGCTGAGCCCAGCCAGGCTGGGACAGCAATGAATGGAAGGCAGTGGGACAGCTCTCCATCAAGGGAGATGGGCTTCTAGTCCAGTGTGGTGCAAAGGATCCTCACTCACATTACAGGGACCACAAGGGCTGCAGGAAGGAGAGGGAGCTCCTTGTCCTTAAAAGTGTTTTCAGGAGGAACACAATGGACTCCCCAGGCACCAGGAGCACAGGGATCTGCTGAAAACAGGCCCTGGCAATGCAGAACAACTTCTGTGACAGACAAGGCAAAGTGGCTCAGAAGGGGAACGTGGGGCTGGAGAGCACGAGGGCAGAAGAGAGATGACAGGGATGCACATTGGAAAGGCCGGATAGAGGAAGGGAAGTTTGAACAGTTGGTGTTTAGTTCCTGTAGCAGATGGTTTTGAGCCTGCAGGGCCAGGGAGGCTGAGGAAACAGCAACAACCCTGGAAATTTGTTTTGTGCACCTATGAAGGAGAAGGGACCAAGTAACTCTGAAGATCTGTAAATGGCTATCTTCTGTTAGAGCTGATCTGCCCTGAGATCCAGGGACTCACAGCCAGGACAAGCAAAATGGGGCGAGTGAAGGAAGGTATGTGGGCAGCGGTGCAGGGCCAAGGGCAACCGAGCTGAGGGACAGAGCAATCACAGAGCAACAAGCCCAGACAAGCAGCAGGAGGAAGATCCTGCCCAGTCCAAACACGGGAGAGGACGGGAGCAAACAGAGAAAGAACAAAAGAGAGATTTGGCACCTGCCCAAATGTCATCCCATTAAGCCTGCGGCACAGTCAGGTGAGCAGGGAAACAGCGGCACCGAATGCGAGTGGATACCGTGAGGAGCAGCCACTCCCACCCTCTCCCTGGCAGACAGGGCAGGCAGGGGATGGGGAGGATGTCAACAGATGAGACCAGGCTCCTGCCACCAAACTGTGGGCATTAATAGCTTGGCACCACACTGGCACTGTTCTTTCAGGGATGTCTGTGCACTCTGTAGAGAGCAAGGAGCTCTAGTGTGGCTTGTTCCCAAGGCCGGGACTGTCCCCTGGCACACAGGGACACCTGTGGACACATCTCTGACACGGGCAGGCAGGACTGGATCCACACACATGACCCTCACATGTGCTAACTGGGTGTTAAATGATCACTCATCGTGTGGGGATGTCTGACAGCTGCCCCTTCCGCCATCCCACCCCTCCTGCATCCTGCAGGACAGCAGCAGCAGCCAGATCAAACCTGGATGGTCCCAGACCCCGGTACCTGTTACTCTGAGCTGCACTCAGCCTCTGGGCTCTCTTCTCCAGCCAGTCCTCAACAGTGCCAGGTGGGATATCTGCTCCCTCCTGCTGCAGCTCCTTCAGCCTCTTCTCCCCTGGTTGAGAGAGAGAGAGATCAGGGAAGGCTGGATCAGAGGGAGGGGTATGACAGGGCCACCAGACCCTCGTGCTGCAGCCCTTTCACTCCATTAAACCCACTGCTCATTACCCTCAACAGCCTCATATGGTGGAGACAGTATGGAATATGCCTGTGGCAGCTCTTCCTCCTCCTGTGCCCTCCTGCCATCTGACACTGAGCCATCCCTGGTGACAGCTGCAGCCAGGCAGAGCTAAGCTAGCACGGTGGGTACTGAACTGACATCTCCCCCTGGGGCAGATCATCCTCATCCTCGCCTGACACAGCCCTGGCTGGCCCTGAGCCCCGAGCTGCTCCCTCTGTCTGGCAGGAGGGACTTTGCCAGCCCTGCCCGATTAGGTGGGAGTGGCAGGGCCGTGTGAGTGGGTGGATGCAGCCGCGGCAGGCCGGGACAGTCCCAGGGGTTGTGGGCGCCCGTCACGGCCAGCACAGGGATTTCAGGGCTGCTGCCAGGGCTGATTACCTGTGTCACTCACTGTGACACGGCCCCAGCCCCTGCAGAGTCCGGGCAGGAGGTTGTCACAGCACAGGGCAGAACCTGGGCACAGGGAGGCACGGGACAAGTTCCTGTATTTAGAGTCATGGAATGGTTTGGGTGGGAAGGGAACTAAAAGCCCGTCTCACTCCACCCCCTGCTATGGGCAGGGACACCTCCCACTATCCCAGGTGGCTCCAACCTGCCCTTGGACACTTCCAGGGATCCAGGGGCAGCCACAGCTTCTCTGGATAACCTGTGCCAGGGCCTCCCCACCTTCACAGGGAACAATTTCTTCCCAATTTCTAACTTAGATTTCCCCTCTTTCAGTTTGAACCCACTATTCCTTGTCATGTATTTCTCGTGCAAGTCAGGAATGAGGAAAGAAACCAATAGGGAACCTCTGCTGTCTAGTGAGGGTCCTTTCAGGATTTCAACTCCTCCAGCACCCCGGGGCAGTTTCATGGGGCAGATGCCCACAGGCACCCCACCCCTTCTGGGCACAGGGGCACAGAGCCAGAGGGGCAGCCCAGTGCTCCCCAGTGCCTCCCACTGGGCACAAACCCACAGCTGCCCAGTGTGCAGAGCTCCCCAGTGCCCCCAGCAGCAGGGAGGGAGCTGGCAGAGAACAGGGTCCAGCAGGAGTCCTTGTCACAGCTGCCACAGTCACAGTCCTGCCAGCAGCTCAGGAGGAGCAGGACAAGGAGACATCTCCAGCTCAGTGGAAACTTCCCACTGAACGGCACAGGGAACGTGACACTCGGAAAACCAAACACTGCTGATAAAAAAAGGAAGCAGAGGCAGCTGTGTGTCATTCCCCTCTGCCCCACTCCTTCAGCTCTCCAGGGGATCACTGATCCCATTTAGGGATCAAGCAGCCACCTGCAGCCATGCCCCCCAGGAGCCTCCTCCACACCCACCCACCATATGTCACAGGTTTAAGGAAAATATTATCCATTTCCAGACAGGGTGTGAAATTAATACTGCTTGGGCAGAGTGAAGGATCACTTCATCCTCGTGGTGGCAACCAATTATTCATCTGCCTGTTGAATATTAATAAGGATGGCAGGAACGTGCTACACAATGAGCAGCCGGAGATGGATAATTTGTCATCCAGCCTTTTCAGCTGGTGCTGCTGGGAGGGGTGAGGATGCACTTGGTGCCACCACACACAGCACACTGTGGTCCTGATGTCCAGGTGCTGCTCTGCAGCCCACTGATAAGGCTGGAGACGGGACTGTTCTGGTCTCTACAGCTGTTCCCAAGGATCAAAGCCCAGCAGAACTACCTGGGGACAACCCAGCCATCTGGCCAGGTCAGGGAATAAGGAGCCAGGAAGCTCAGTCTGGAGAGCTGGGCTCTGCTCAGACTCAGGGTAACTCAGCTCCCAGCTTAGACTTCCCTGGCAGCCTCGACCACCTGATTTCCCTTTGTTCCAGGCTTTTCTATCTCCTGAGCACCTGGGCACATTCCACCTTGGCAATGGGACCAGCAGTGACTGTGAGAGGCTTCGATGAGGCAGAGAAACAAATCATGGAGAGAAGCTTCTCCCTCCTCTTCCAACCACTAAGGTTTCCTATTCACCCAGCTCCAAGCCCCAACACAGAACAGACCAAAACCAGATGAAGCCCCTGTGGAGCAGCCACAACTCATGGTCCTGTCCAGAAAAGTTCACTGGTGGCAGCAGGATCACTCCAGGCACACTCTGGCAAAAAGGAGGCCCCAGGTATCATTGCAAAGATATCCAGCTCCCTGTTCTCACAACTCCATGAGCTCCTGCTCCAGAGCATTCCAAGCCTCAGGCTCAGAAATAGGCAGCAGGAACAGGCAACTCTCCCACCTTGATGCATGTCCATCAAAAAGGTGAATCTTTCCTCTCACCCTCTGCTGGAACACAGGCCATTCAGGGAAAACCAAACCCACTCTGAGACTGGAAATACCTCCTGAATGCCAACAGGTATTCCAAGATGTAGCTCTGAAAGGTCTTTACAAGCCCTTACTCCCCACATATGGCAACACAGGTATGAAGCTGCCTCCCCCCTCCTCCTCCTCCCTATGGTGTTTGCTTCAAAGTCAAATTACAGCCAATTAAAAGAGTGTCTGTAGCTGTGAAGTGCCTCTGGTGATGGCAGAGTGAGAGCTCACATTTACCTTCTCTCCCCATGCAACATTTACCACGAGTTTGGTCCCTGAACGAGGCACTGCCATATGGGAGGTGGAACCACTAGGGCTGGGTGTGTCACCCAGCAAAGGGATGCACATGGAATCCTTCAGCTCCCTCCATGGGTGGATGATGTGGGATCCCAAACTCCTCCAGAGCACACGAACAGCACCACACCATGTTGAGAGAGGAGGCTGAAGAGTCCCTGTGACAGGAGCACCTGAACAAGTCACTGCCCTGCAGCCAAGCTCCCGCTCACTGCCCAGTTAACCCAGTCAACTCCAGCCCCTCCAGCAGGGTTCCTCATACCCTTTCAATCCCATGGATATACTGCAAACACTCACCCTCCCCTTGCAGCCCTGCCTGTCTGGAGCTCACCAGAGTCCAGGCTGGGTCGATCCCACCCGCACCAGGAATGTGGATTAGGGGGAGCCAAAATCTCTGAGCAAGAAGATGGCAATTTGACAGTGACTTTTTCTGACATGACTGTACTTAAAATGACAGCCTGGAAGTGTCTGGCTGATGAATGATGCAGCAGATGCAGAAGGCTAATGCTTTGATGCAGGAACAGCTGGGAATATGCCTCCCTCCCTGCTGAAGGTGTAAACTGTTGCTTCTTGATGAGGATATTCTACAGGGTGCAGAGATGCTGAAGCCAAAGTAGGCCACGCTCCAAGCTGTTCTAGAACAGGGAATCGTCCAGAAATTTTCCTACTTAACCCACAAGACTTACACAAACAACAGAGAAAACTCCCTGCATTAGAAAGGCCAAATGTTAAGGGTAATGTAATGGTTCCTTTGGCTGTAATAAAAATGCCTTGTTAGGAGCTACCAACACCAAACACTCAGCAGGGACCCAAGGGCAGGTTCAATATTTACATGACAAAAAAAGTACCATCGCGGTTTAGCAGTGTTGAAAAAAAGTCAAACAAGGCTTTGCCTGCACCAGAGCTGAGGAAAGGGGGGTTCAGCAGCACTGTGGGCCCACCAGGAGACTGTCCCCACCACTGTGGTCACCTCCAGGTCACACCAGGCTCGGCACAAACGGCTGGGAAGGCTCTGGAGCTTCCAGCACCTCTGCTCATCTCAAATCCCCAAACATCCCTGGCTCCCAGCCTGTCAAAACCTCCCAGCTGGGAAATCTCTGTGGACACTGACAGGTCAGATCCAGACCACTGCTCCAACCCACACCCTGTCACTCTGGGAGGGGACATGGCACAGAAGCCCCGGGACAGGGTGAGAATGCACAGGGGACATTCCTGACAGAGGATCAGGTCTCAGCACCTGAGACAGGGATGCTCTGGCAGCTTAAGGAATGCTGAAATGTCCCCATGCCACACCCAAGAGTGGCTGCTCCTTCCATCCAGTGTGCCTTTACAGCCTGCACCTCTCCTCCACCAAATCCCTGCAATCTCTCTGATCACAGGGAAGGGCTGAGATTCCCACGGAGCCACACACACCAGAGGTGAGCAGGGCTGAGCTCTCCAATCCCCCAGTCCCCTGGCCTTGGCTCCTCCAGGGCTAATTGGTAAATTGTTTCAGCCCGTAACACAAATACAAGACTTCCAAGTAATCCCCCTGGAATCGGCGCTCACCAGCCAATCCTGCATTTCGAGCCGACCCATTTGACAGGAGTCGATATTCCATAACAAGGGTAATTGGCGAGGAAAGCTGCCCGAGCACAGAGGAGCCGCCAGCCTTCCCCGGCAGCTCCGCTCCGTAGAGCTCCGGCTGCACCTGCAGGAACTGCCGGCACCGCCTGGAAACGCCACGGGACCCTGACACACTGTGCCCCCCTGGGAGAGGTTTGGGGCTGGGCTGGAGGCACTGCTGCCCCGGGAAGGGCTGGAGCGCTCGGCCCCTGCGGGCGTTATTGACTCCCAGCGCGGATCAGAGATTGAGCCAGAGTCACCCCGGGGAATCCCATCCTGACTCAGCACGGGCAGGACCGAACAGCTCCGTGTGCCTTCCCGAGCTCTGCCTCCTCTTGCAAATGGGATCCCGGACAGGCTCTAACCCACATCCCCTTTCCAACACTTCAGCCTGGTTTTTCCAGACTATTGGCAAACCAACAGCTGGCTTCAGGGAGCAGGGTGGGCATGAGAGCTGTCCCAAGCTGGGCTGCACTGGGAGCAGGTCGAGGAAGAGATGCTTCCTCTGCTCCACACTAGTGCTCTGCTCAGTGCTGGGCTGCCTGGTACTGGACATACTGGAGAGAGTCCAGCAAAGGCAAGAGACAATGGGCACAACTCAAAATAAAGGAATTTTTGATCAGAATTTCCATTTAAAAATTTTTTAAAAAATTATTATGAACAGAATCAACTGGATCAGGTTGCCCACAGAGGTTGCAGAGCCTCCAGTCTTGGAGATATTCCCCCTGCTTCAGTTCACCCTCCTTTAAGCAAGGCAGGATTGGGACCAGATGATCTCCAGTGGAGATCTCAGCCATTCCATATGTTCTCCTCAACACCTCACTCACCATCCCTGGAAGTGTCCAAGGCCAGGTTGGAGCAACCTGGGATAGTGCCCATGGCAGGGGGTGGAACAGGATGAGCTTTAAGGTCTCTTCCAACTCAACACATTCCATGATTGTATGATTCTCTACAACTACTATGGAGAAAACAGAGCTGCCCCCCTTTTAGGTTGTGGTCCTGGAATGAGAGAGCTCAAAAGTGCCCTGGAGACTCTCAGCAGGGAGCAGGTGCCCCCCTCTCTCTGCCCACACTGCAGTTGCCCCAAAAGCCACAGGAGCAGAGGCTGTTCCTGGATCCAAGACCCTCTGTCCTCTCCTCAGCACAGCCCCACAGCAGGCCAGCTCTGGCAGAGAGGTGGGGGGAAATCAAATCCATAAATTTAAGGGGAAGTGATGTACCAGTGCCCTCTGCTGCTGACAGTTTTTATTCCCTGCCTGAACAAAACCCCACGGGCTCACAGAGCCCACACCAGACTCTTGCTGCCAAGTGGTAACAGCACTGCTCAGGTCCAGGTTTGTGTCTGTGCCAGCAGCTCCAGAGCAGGGAGCACATGACAAACTGCAGCACTCCCAGGCTCACTACAGCACTGGGAGGCAGGAGGGATCCGTGCCTGGCACAGGATCACACAATCCCTCACACCTCCCTGCCTCAGCTGCCACTCCAAGGAGAGCCTTGGGTATTTCCTTGATGGAGGACTTACCTTGAACCTGTGCACTCAGCTTCTCCAAGTCCTGCTCTGTCATGTGGGAAAATCTGCAGTTGGACCCAAAATCACACTGTCCTGTAAGAAAATCGTGAGACTTGAAGATTCAATTTCAAAATATCCACTAGCTTAGGTATCAGGAAAATTTTCTACATGGAAAGGGTTGTAAAGCACTGGAATGGAGACACCATGCCTGGAAATGTTTAAAACACTCGTGGAAGTGGCACTTGAGGACATGCTTTACTGGTGAACATGATGCTGGGTTGATGGTTGGACTTGGCCATTTTAAAGGTCTTTTCCAACCTTGGGAAAAGCCATGGGCCCACACAAGGCCCTGCCTTGTGCACACCAGCCGAAGCTCCATCATCCATCACCCATCCAAGCTGGATGCCGGGCACACAACTCCTCACTGCAGCCCTGGGCTGGGTCTCCAAGGAGCTGTTGGAGCTCAGGCACTTATTTCCACCTCAGAACTCCTCACCTGTCTGCAGAAACTTCCGACAGGGCTTCTTGCTTTGCTCCTCTTGCAGGATTGCAGCAGCATCTGGGGAGACAAGGGATGAGAACAGGGGAAGATCCCTTGCACAGCAATATCCCACCCTGGCCTGTCCCAAACTGATTAGGGACCAGAAGGAAGCAGAGGAACACACAGGCAACGGTTTCACAGACAATTTAGTCTTTGCTACAGCCAGAAGATACGGTCCTGCTCTCTGTGAGATGCTGCACACACATTCCCACCACATTCCTCAGGCTGGCACTAACCCCTGGCAGTGTGTGGCGAGACATGTCAGAGCCTGTCCCCATTTTGCCTCCAAGGTTGCTCGACACAACAGGTCAGGGCCACAGAGCCATCAGTGTGTATAAACCATCAGGGCTGATTTATTTTCTATTCCCACTCCCCCACCTCATCCATCACCTCCCCATTCCCAGGAAGGGAGCTGGGAGCACCCACCTCGGAATAAGTCGTACCAGACCCTCTTAGCCCGGAGATGCTGCACTCCATTGAGGTGTTTCTTCCTGTTGTGCAGGTTGTCCTGGAAGGACCTGTCACAGTAGTCACAGAAGTACCTTTTCCCCATCTCTCCCCTGGCAGAGCACCATCAGCACAGGCTGGGAATCATCAGACAGCTCCTAGGCACCCAGCCCTGGGAATGAGGGATCCAGGATTTACAGTGCCTGCTTCCAAGGGAAGAGAACTCAAATCACTTTGGGTTGGCAGACAGAGAGAGGGGTGAGACCAAACAGTTTATATCCTTGTTCATCACAGACTGCTGGGGCAGGATCTGCTGCCTGTACATGGGAGAAAAGGCTTGGATCTGCATTTGTCTCTGTCACAACACAGCAACAGCTCTACTGGAAGAATTCTCCTTCCCTCAGCTAAGACCAAGAAGAAGAGAGATCCCAGGGAACCAACAGCTCTGGGGAAGGTGCACCAGAAACCACCCAAAGTGCAAATGGGAGCTGGAGGTGCTGGGGACCTTTAGCCACAACCTCCATGGCCTGCCCTGAGAGAGGAAGGGAATTCCCCCGTGTCCATCTCTGCAAGGTAAGGAAAGAACCCAGCAAAGACATTTCTTTTATCCTCAAATATAAACCAACAGCTGCTCTCACCTGTCCTGCAGGTGGGAAGCTGCACTACAAACACCACAGGACACAACATTTCCTTCAGTCTGGAGCCGCTGTTTTTCCTGCACATCAAGGCTTGCTCTCCTCATCCTCCCCAGCCTGTGGCCCCCAGGTGTATCTGACCTGAGCACAGCACTAAGATCACAACATTCCCTCACAGCAGGAAAGAAAATCCAACTCCACAGCCACCAAAAACAGCCTGAAGATGTCTGGTCCTTCTGCACCAGGGATGCTCTGCTGTGGAGAACCAAGGAGGACAGGGCAGAATTTGGGAGCTGGGCCTGCAGTACAAGTGAGCTCAGCCCCTGTTTTATCTTGGAGGTGCCCATCCCATCGACAGCCCTGCTGGAGGGGCCACAGACAGCCTGAAGGAGCTGCAAGTTCTCTCCTGAGGGATATAAAGGTACCTGATGGAAGCCAAAGAAGGATGGACTGGGAGATAAACTCCAAAAGCAATTCTCCACATTTTGACACCTTGACAGTGGAATGCATTTAAAAAATGGCACAGAGACCAGTGCAAGAAATAAAGATTTTCTAAACAGAACAGGGCCAGAATCAATCACGGCCTCCCAGATGATTTCTCAGGCTCAGCAGGAAGAGCAGAACTTCAGACAATCCCTCAGAGCCCAGTGTGCCAAGCTCAGGCAGGGCTGCCAAACATCCATCCATCCATCCATCCATCCATCCATCCATCCATCCATCCATCCATCCATCCATCCATCCATCCATCCATCCATCCATCCATCCATCCATCCATCCATCCTGGCACCTCACGAGCACCTGCCCCACACTCCCTTCCCTCCCCTGCTCCCAAAATTGCTGCTTCAAAATCAAATCCCTGGGAATCTCCAAGGCCCCACACCACAAGTCAAAGCGAAGCCTCCTGCAGCTGCCTTTTTTTTGGATCAGCTTGGAAACCTCCACACTGAAGGAGAAAACAACTCCAACTGAACAGGAAATCTCATTGGTTTAAGGTTCTGTCCTCAGTAGTGGGTGAGAGGCTGGACAACCCCCACCCCCTCAGGTGAGACCCCACTTGCAGAGCTGCTCCAGCCCTGGGGAACAGCACAGGGAGGACGTGGAGCTGCTGGAGAGAGTCCAGAGAAGGCCACGGAGATGCTCCAAGGGCTGGAGCCCCTCTGCTCTGGAGCCAGGCTGGGAGAGCTGGGGGTCTTCACCTGGAGAAGGGAAGGATCCAGGGAGACCTTGGAGCCCCTTCCAGAGCCTAAAGGGGCTCCAGGAGAGCTGGAGAGGGGCTGGGGACAAGGGCTGGAGGGACAGGACACAGGGAATGGCTTCCCACTGCCAGAGGGCAGGGAGAAATGGGATATTGGGAAGGGATTGTTGGCTGTGAGGGTGGGGAGGCCCTGGCACAGGGTGCCCAGAGAAGCTGTGGTTGCCCCTGGATCCCTGGAAGTGTCCAAGGCCAGGTTGGAGCCACCCGGGATAGTGGGAGGTGTCCCTGCCCATGGCAGGAGGGGGACTGGATGAGCTTTCAGGTCCCTTCCCACCCAACCCATTCCAGGATTCTCCAGGTGAAATACCTTGTTGGAGATGCTCAAACTGCTTCCCCCACAAATCCAATCAGACCTGGCTCCTGCGTGGAAATTGTACCTCAGCTCTGAAGGGTCTGAGGTCTGACATTGTCCTACTCCAGCCCAGGAAACCAAACCCAAGTGCTGCTAAATGAACACAGAACTGTATTTTCCCCCCATCCTTTACTAGACCATCCCAGAGTTTCCCAGCCAGGTTGGGGCTGCTGGAATCCAGAGGGAAGACATCTGGCAGGTTCTGCTTTTGGGGTCTGAAAAATCCCTCTTTCACCTCTCCTTCCACAGTCTCCCCAAGCTCCTGGTGACATAAAAAGCTCCGTGTCTCAGCCCTGGCTCCTGCACTGCACCTCTGCAGAAGCAGGGAAAGCAAATGAGATTCTGCAGTGGTCCCACACAAGTTCCCAGAGCTCTCTCAGGGAATTCTGCCTGCGGAAGCCCAGCAGCAGCCAGCCTTTGAAATCCGATCTTAAACATCCCCTTTCATCGCCCCGACAGCAATCACTGCAGGAGCTCCTTCCCCAAAAAACAGGGCAGAAATCTCCTCCAGATCCCAGGCAGCCAGATCCCACATCCCAGAGCTCCCACGTTCCCCAAGCAACTCCCATTGCAGGGGACGAAGGAATGAACAGCAGTCAGACTCTCACTGACATTGTCCCTCCAAAGGTGACACCCAACACTTATTCCCAGTTTTTAAGGATTCCACTGCATGGATCCTGCTGGATTCTGCAGCAACAGCACTCGGGGAGTCCTGTGGAATAAAAGCTGCTTCTGCGCAGCACCCAACCTATTTCCATCTCCTCAAACGGCTCCAGCAGTACACAAAGAGCATTATTCAGCTGCAAACAGGGATGGTTCCTAATTAAATCCATCTTAGTCACTACGAAATAAAGGAAATGTTCCCTCTCCGCGGCTCCAGACCCTGATTTGCAGCTGAATGGAGGTGCTCAGACCCCCGGCCCCACTCAGACACAAACACTTCCAGACAGGCTCTGTGCCAGCTCAAACAGCTCCTGAAGAAATGCAAACACCAAAACCCACTCCACCAGGGCTTTGTCTGGTATAAAAGTGTAACAAAGGTGTGGCTGGAGCAGAGCCCGAGGAGGCACCTCCAGGTGTGTCACAGCCAGGGAGGGGCTGGGGACAGCCCAGCCGAGGGCTCCCCAGCACCAACCCACAGTTCCCTTCTCCAGATGCTGCCTCAACACTCCACGTTGCTCTGGAGCAGCTCCAGATTTTATTCCGGGCTCTTGGGGAGGTTTCTCTGGGCAGAGGGAGGAAGGTGACCCCACACAGGCACTCCCAGATCCTGTGTCTGGGGGGCTACTGGGCCTTGGCCACAATTTCCTGCTCCCTTCCAGCCCAGCCCTGGGGCCATTCCAGCCACTTTGGGTATCCAGGCAGATGTGGAGTTAATTAAAGCCAAGTGTCAACATTATGACACTCAGCTGCCAATTTAAACGGGCTCAGACCTGCGGGGAGACTTGGAATGCCAGCAGAGTCTGCTGGCACCTCCCAGGGACAGAGGGACAGATCCTGCTTTCCATTAAACCTCAAGTAGATCCTGGGATGCTTTGGGTTGGAAAGGACCTTAAGGACAATTCAGTCCCACCCCTGCCCTGGGCAGGGACACCTCCCACTATCCCAGGTTGCTCCAGCCTGGCCTTGGACACTTCCAGGGATGGGGCAGCCACAGCTTCTCTGGGCACCCTGTGCCAGGGCCTGCCCACCCTCAGAGGGGAGGATTTATTCCAAATTTCTCATTGTCCAGTGGACAATGTGGACAAATTGTCCAGTGGACACCTTCTGCTGGAAATTCAGAACTCAACTGAGGATTAATACCAACCTGACCACACATCAACAGCAGTTTATGGACTGTTAGGAAGATTTGTCTTAGATAATCACAAACAGTTAAATTTTAAAATAATTAACTAAGCTTTTCTGAGCTCTGCTCTGTGGGGACCAGGGCCAGGAGCCCAGGGAATGGGCTGGAGTTGTGTCAGGGCAGGGGCAGGGGGGATCTCAGGCCAAGGCTCTTCTTTGCCCAGAGGGGGGTTGGGCACTGCCCAGGCTCCCCAGGGCAGTGGGCACAGCCCCAAGGCTGCCAGAGCTGCAGGAGGGTTGGGATGATCCTCTGGAGACAGGGGGGATTCTTGGGGATGGGCCTGTGCAGGGCCAGGGGTTGGATGGATGATCCTCGGGGGTCCCTACCAGCTCAGCACATCCTGGGATGACAAAGGGATAACACTCCTCAGGGCACAGGAATGTGTCAGGCACATTCCAGGCTTCCAGCACGAGCAGACTTTTCCCTAACCCAGAAAAACTCCACCGTGACTGTATTAGAGAATCAAACATAAATAAATCAGGAGAAATGACTCTGCAGCCAGACCTTGTGCTATTTCTGAGTGGGTGAGACAAACGAAATGCCAGAGCACAGAGCCACTTGAGAGTCTGCTCTGGAATTTCGTGAAGATGCTCGTTTAACAACAATCCTGTGGGGGAACAGCTTCAATTTTAGGATTCCCCAGGCCACCTCTCCCACCTTCCTAAACCCAAATTTACCTGTCTGTCCTCACCCTGCCTCCCTGTGCCCTCACCGGGGTTAAACAGACAAACACGAGGAGAACGTGGCAAAAGGGAACGTTCCCACGTGTGCTCTGGGGCCACATCTCACACTTTCCGAGGGCCCTGGGGCGGCTCCTTCCCTGGCACAGGGTGCCCAGAGAAGCTGTGGCTGCCCCATCCCTGGGAGTGTCCAGGGCCAGGCTGGAGCCACCCGGGGAAGCGGGAGGTGTCCCTGCCCAAGGCAGGGGTGGGATTAAAGCCCTTCCCAGCCCAACCCATTCCATGATTTGTGAGCCCCACAGGGGCACTGACCGCCCTCCGCACGCCCCGGGCAACACGAACCCTGTCGCCGCTCCCGGGGGGCGGAGAGGGCGCTGACAGCAGCGCTCCCGGCCCTGTGCCCCCCCGGGCCGGGCTGGCCGTGCCCCCTGTGCCCCCCCCGGGCCGGGCTGGCCGTGCCCTCTGTGCCCCCCCCGGGCCGGGCTGGCCGCACA
>VXBA01004369.1:188470-227682 GCA_013399895.1 Serilophus lunatus | reverse complement strand
CGCCCGGGGATCGCTGAGGGAACGGGGCGGACGGCACGGTGCTTGGCGCCGCAGCCCAGCGGGATCCCCCGCACCGGGACCCGCACGGGCACCCCTCACACACGGGCACCCCTCTCACACGGGCACCTCACACATGGGCACCCCGCACACGGACCCCGCACACGGACCCTGCACACGGATCCCCCCTTTCCCCGCCCGCCTCACGCACCTCCGCCGGGCCCGCGCCGCGCCGCCTACAACTCCCACAATGCCCCGCGGCCCCAGCCCCGCCCCCTGCCCCGGCGGCCCGCGCGGGCGGCGCAGGCGCGGGGCGGGCGGGCCAAGATGGCGGTGCTGCGCGGGCTGTACTCGGCGCTGTTCCGCCGCACCTCCACCTTCGCGCTGTCCGTCGTGCTCGGCGCCGTGCTCTTCGAGCGCGCCTTCGACCAGGGCGCCGACGCGCTCTTCGAGCACCTCAACGACGGGGTAAGGCCGGGCAGGGCCGGGGGAGGCCGCGCCGGCAGCGGCTCCGCGCTGAAGGTCAGGCCGGGCCCGCTGGGCCGCGCCCGGGCTGACCCGGATTGACCTCAAACTGACCCCGGGCTGACCCGGATTGACCTCAAACTGACCCTGGGCTGACCCGGATTGACCTCAAACTGACCCCAGATTGACCCCGGACTGGCCTTGGGCTCCCGCGGGTGCGGAGCCGCTGGAAGGGCGGTGGGAGCGGGACGGGGACAAGGAGCAGCTTCAGTTCCCCGTCTCACCCGGGCTGTGCCGGTCGGGACAGCGCAGCACGGCCGGGGGCGCCGGGCTGGGGGAAAGGGGTTGGGCTCTGCTTGTGTCCCCAAGTGCGGCTGTGGTGGGATAATGGCGGGGTGCAGTCGCGGGGGAGGATAGACATGGAGAAGGGAAGTATCCAGGGAATCCTTGGAGCCCCTTCCAGAGCCTGAAGGGGCTCCAGGAGAGCTGGAGAGGGACTGGGGACAAGGGCTGGAGGGACAGGACAAGGAGGAATGGCTTCCCAGTGCCGGAGGGTTAGATGGGATATTGGGAAGGAATCGTTGGCTGTGAGGTGGAGAGGCTCTGGCACAGGGTGCCCAGAGAAGCTGTGGCTGCCCCATCCCTGGAAGTATCCAAGGGCAGGTTGGAGCCACCTGGGACAGTGGGAGGTGTCCCTGCCCAGGGCAGGGGTGGGACTGGATGAGCTTTTGGGTCCCTTCCCACCCAACCCATTCCAGGATTCCATGAACAGGACTGTTCTGTCTGCAGGAGCAGAACTGCCCTCTCCAGTCAGGCTGAGAACTCAAGGCAGTGACTGGGACACTCTAATCCAGAGCAAGAGATGAGGTGAAGGGATTTCCTGCAGCTCCATCCCCTCATGTCCCTTAGATCCAGCGTAGGGCTCCATCCCCTCCTCCCCAGGCAGGACAATTTTGCCTTTTGGAATGGAACGTTATCCCAGCACCTCTGAAAAGCTGCCTAAGGTTGGTTTGGGCTTTTTCCCGTTTGTTTCCCATACAGAAACTGTGGAAACACATCAAGCACAAGTATGAGAACTGAGCAGCAGGAGCCAGCCTGGGGTGGCCACAGGCACTGCAGGGAAGGATTGGACCTCCTGAAAGTGGCAATGGATTCCTGATGGAACAGCTTTGAGCCAGATTGTTCCAGCCACCTACTGATGTGAAGCAGGATGGACTCAGGGAGTTGTGCTGCTGTACTTGACTCTCTGTTCAAATAAAACTTCTGGTCTGTGTCTCGTGTCCATGTGTCCACTCCACTTACCCTTTGGCTCCCCTGTGCCTCCTCCTGCTCTGGGAGATGGACAGGGGTTAAATAACAGCCCTGCCCCTTATTCCAAGGCACTGCAAGGAGTCACAGCAGCCTAAAACATGGTTCAAAAGGCTTGAAAGCACTTCCAGAGCTGTGGTTTAGGGACAGTCCATGGCTTTGGGGGAGGAGCTGTGCTTCCTTCTGTTCATTGAAAAGGGACTGAAAATCATTTGCATCCCCTTTTGGAGACCACTTACAGCTGAGCTGCAGCCCTGCCCCAACAGGGAGGAGCCTGCACTGGCCCCTGTGATCCACGGGGAGCTCTGGGAAGGGAGAGGAATCACCCCCAGCAGCTGGGTCAGAGGAGTCCTGGGATGGTTGGGATGGGAAGGGACCTTAAAGATCCTCCAATTCCAAGCTCTGCCCTCGGCAGGACACCTTCCCTTGCCCTGGGCAGTCATTCCCTCCTCACTGAGGAGTCCAGCCCTGACTGGGCCTTTCAAACTCCTCCCTATTCCCGGGAAGGGATGTCTGGGGTAATGACCCAGGTAATCACTCAGCTCTCAGGTGGCTTTTGGGAGATCTGGCTGAGTGCCTCCTGCCCTTCCCCATTTCCCAGCCCAGGAGCCACATCTCTCCCTCTTCCCTCTATTTTCAGTATTCAGGAGGAATTTCAGCCGTGGCTGAGGCAGAGCCCATTGGGGACAAAGCTCGTGGCAGCAGCTTTGTTGGGTTTGCAAACAAAACATTTACTCTAAAAACACCGGGAGGACTTAAAAAAAGTGTTTGTGCAGCAAACCCCAACTACAGCTGTGCCAGTGCCAGCTGTGCTTTCTGGAGGTGTTTGAGAGGCAGGTTGAGGGTTTCCTGGGACAAGCCCAGCTGGTGAGCCCAGCTGGCTCTGCAGTGCTGCTGAGCAGCTCCCAGGGAACCAGAGCTGAATACAGGATGAGGGGGGAGCCAGCACTGCAGTACAGAGGAGCTGGAGCAGAGCAGGGTTATCCTACCAGGGCTTTTCCCTGGACACAGGGTTTGGGCATGCTGGTAAATCTAACTCCCCTTTTCCCATGCCTGTCAGGAGGTTTGAAAGAAAAACCTCCAGGACTCTGTGGCAGTGCCTGTTGTGCTGCATTTGTACTCTGCAAACACATCCCTGTCCCCTCTGCGTTAAACCAGGCCCCAAGGCACGGGTCTACAGAGCTTACTACCACCTTACTACCACCCTACTACCACCCTGCTCCTCCTGCAGCCCTGCAGTTACCCTGGAGCACCGCCCACTGCTGATTTTCTCAGCGTGAGGGTGACAGCCACAGGCACCTTGGCTGCACTAGAAAACACATTGTGGTGGGGAGGTGGCACTGGGAGCACATTAATCAAGTAAATTAACCAAGCAAAGGCTAATTAGTTACAGGAAGTTTATCTCCATGCTGGGGACAGCACTCCACAACATCCTAATGCACCGTGACGACAACAACTGGGACAGATTCATCACCAGCTGCAGGCAGGGGATTCCAGGATGCCCAGGCACTGGTGCAGCCCCTGCTGTGGCACCTGAGCCCCTCACACACAGATCAGTCAGCTCAGTAGTTTCTGTCTCCCTGCCCAGGGAACAACTCCATAACAAAATCCAAGTCACTCTCAGCCTTCCCACAGCACACAGGGTGAGTGGGGCAGTGCTGCCTCACAGGGTGGGACAAGTGGTTACTGAGGAAGCAGCTCCAGGGGATTCTGAGCCTGCTGCCTTCAGCTTGGATTTCCACACCACTGGCATCTTGCTCAGCATGCCCTGACCCTCATTTTCCAGCACTTTTAGTCTCAGTGGCTGTGGGTGAATCTCATTACACTGAACTAACACAGAACAGCAAGTGAATTTCAGCCCCTGCAAATCCACCACTGAAAGGCCTGTGGAGGTTCCTAAAACACCAACTGAAACACCTATATCATTTATTTGCACCATCTGTTTTCACAGGCCTCCCTCAAGGGACAGCAATCTATGAGCAAGGTCTGATTCACCTGAACTCCTGTGGGTCTGTGGGAAGTGGAAACAGCCTGAGCATTTCCCTGCCAGCTGTGCCAATGAGGCACAGGCTGGATAGCAGGAAAAAGTTCTTCCTCCAGAGAGTGTTTGGGCACTGAACAGGTTCCCCAGGGTCGTGCCCTCAAGGCTGCCAGAGCTCAAGGAGCATTTGGACAACCCTCTCAAATGCACAGTGTGATTTTGAGATGTCCTGTGCAGGGCCAGGAGTTGGACTCTATGATTCTTGTGGGTCCCTTCCAACCTGGGATGTTGATTCCAGTTCAGGATAAGGCATTTCAGTGGATCAGAAAGCTGGGGGCTGTTCCAGGGAAGCCGTGGAGCCCACAGGAGCAGCAGAGAGGGCCCAGGGAGCAGATATGAAAATAAAACTCTGCAAATTTTAAATAGTACAAAAGGGAAGGAGTGGCTGGGGCAGCCTGTGCCCTGTATTGGGTGCAGCCACCAGCACACACGTGTGTCTCTACAAAGTGAAGAGCACTCAGGGCCTGCCTGGGGGCAGCAACTTCCCGGGAACAGGCAGCACTCCCACAGGGAATGCTGTTCCATGCGAGCTGAGTGCCAGGTACTGAACCACGACATCCAGTCCAGCACAGGGAATGCCAAGGAAACTGAGCCAAACTCCTGAGCAGAGGACTGGGGCTGGAGCAGCACCCGTGCCAGGAGCTCCTCAGGAAGGGATCATGCCTTTGCTGCGCTTCCTGTCGGCCATGGCCCGGCGGTTGTGGTTGGCTCTGGTGCTTTTGTTTGCCTCCTTCTTCCTTCGCTCCTGCACCGTCTCCCGGTTCTGCCCGTGGCCCTTGGCATTCCCAACAACGGCTGAGCTGTCGTGCTTGTACCTGGAGGACACAGACAAAGGACATCACCACGAGCATGTGGCACGCTGGGGACAAAATCCCAGATCCCCACAAACACCCGGGTGTGGGGAGTTCAGCCCTCGGCTCATTCCAGGGCTCCCACCACAGCCTGGGAGCAGCAACAGCCACAGAACAACTGTGTCCTTGGACACACAGAGCCCATCAGCTGTTCTTAAATCCCTGTGGGAGCTGTTTTGAACTCTGGAAGCTGTGCTCTCCAAGATCCTGCCTTGCACAGGGTTGTGTTGCTTGTGATGAAGGGCCTGGAGGGACAGGACAAAGGGAAATGGCTTCCCAGTGCCAGAGGGCAGGGAGAGATGGGATATTGGGAAGGAATTGTTACCCTTGAGGGTGGGGAGGCCCTGGCACAGGGTGCCCAGAGAAGCTGTGGCTGCTCCTGGATCCCTGGAAGTGTCCAAGGCCAGGTTGGAGCAACCTGGGATAGTGGAAGGTGTCCCTGCTCATGGCAGGGAGCATTGAGGTCCCTTCCAACCCAAACCTTCCATGATTCCATGACATGCCTACACATTTGATGGGACAGAACAACCAGCAGTGAAGTAAAAGGTGGGAGAAGTTCACACCACCCTGGCAGGGACCCTGACACACAGGAATGTCAGGAAAAGGAGCGCCCTCAGCAGTTCCAGCCAGCAGCAAAGCAGCTGGCAACAGCAGAGCCAGGGGCTCACCCTCAGAGGCTGATCCTTCCTTACCCCTTCCTTGCAAGGAACGCCTGGCGCCTGGCTTCGGCCCTCTCCCGCAGGACAGCCGGGTCCTGCACAAAGTGATCCTGCAAGGAAGGAAGGGGAGAGGTCAGGAAACAACAGCACCACAGAAAACCCCAGAGCACGAGGGGATTCTGTTGGGCCATGGAACAGAGCGAATCCCTTGTTCATTATCTCTGCAGGAATGGTGTCAGGGGCTCCAAACGACACGTGGCACAAAACCTGCCTGAGGCTTCTTCCCACAGCCCACCCTGCCAGCAGCACCATCACTATTCCTGGGACATCCATGACAACTGAGATCTAGTGACCTTCAGTGTTCTGCTGGCACTGCCTGTCCATGGAACAAAGGAGATTAAAGCTCTCTAAGGACTGAGTGTCACTGCTCCAGCCTGGTTATCCCGGGAAGCAGAGGAGAGCTGTCCTGGGGGATGTGTCACAGCCCAGCAGCCACTGAACAGCAGCTCAGCCTCTGCTGCTGCTAAAAGAGTCACTCTAAAATAGGAAACCTGCTCCACATCACCCTGCAGGGAAGAACAAATTACCTTTGTTCTTTCCTTTTCAGCTTCCTCCTCATCATCATCATCCTCTTCTTCTTCCTCCTGTCCCTCCTCCTGTCCTTTAGGTCTCAAGACCTGAGGAATTGTGAATGGCCTGAGAATGAGGACACAAACAATTAGCAAAGACAACAGTGCAGCCACAAACCTTTTTGGTTTGCATCAGATCTTTCAAAAGTGAGATTCTACAAATTTTGTGGACTTTCTTTTTCTGAAGAAAAAAAAGAAGGAGACTTTGTAGCTACTGATACATTCCTGTGGGCAATTAATGAGCATATGTTCTTCACTGGGGAATGTTAACTATGAGTTGTTCCTGAAAATAGTAATAGTTAAATAAAAGGTCAGGAAAAACCTGAAACCCCACAAGGAATTTCTCCAAGGAATCAACTGTTTGCTTTGGTAAACTGGGGATTCTGGCACAGCCACCAGCAATAGTAAGAAATATCCTTTTCTAGGCTTTAGCTCCCCAGTCAGGAACCCCCAAATCTCAATTCCAGACTCAGGCAGAAACATTAATGCTCAGCAAGTGCTCTGCTCCAAACCCTCCATGACTGGTCAGGGGTTATACACAGAGCCCAAATTTCATTGCTGTGCCCCAGTTTCATAAAGAAGAAATCCTTGGAGAAATCCATCAGGGTTTATGAATCATCCTGGACATGCAGGAGGCAGAATTTACCAGATGCCTGTAGCTCTTCTTTAACAAATATATATATACACACACATGTGTGATGAAATTCTATTGGAATTCAGACCCACCATTCCACTGCCAAAGAAATAAATGTAAAACCAGAAAAGCCTTTTATTTCTGATTTCAGCAGAAACATCCACTAATTGTTCCTAGGAAGACTGAGACCTGGAAGAGGAGAAAAGACCTGGGTGCCACACTAAGAGGCAAACCACCAAAAAGATTTAAATTGAAGCCTCATCACACTTCAGGAGGGGAAAAAAAGGGACAAAGGAAGCCCAAAGCTTCACTTTGGTTTGAGGTTAACAACAATGACATCTTCATAATACATCAGAATTTAAAAGGCTGCTTTCAGAAGTGCTAAAGCAGCTTTTAAACTACGTGTTTTCCACTTCCAGCTCATACTTGTAAAACAAATATTCTACAACCTCTATCCCAAACTAACCCTTTGCTTCCCAAAAGCTCATTGTCTGCAGCTGCCACTCTGTGCAGTGCTGAGCAGTCCATCAAGGACCAATTCCAGCTGTCAGAGGGGGTTGGCAGGGGAAAGCCCAGCTGTACAATTCCCCAAATTGTGCAGTTTTCCTTAGCTAACCGGCATTTCAGCTTGCCCAGCTGCCCTGGTATCCCAAGCTCGCCCCTTTTCCCCTCTTGCAGGGTGGCTCCCACAAGCAGAAGCTGAAGTGCAAGTTTCAACGCAATGACCAAATTCTCCTTGTGGATTTGCTGCTGAGTTGAGGCTGAGTGGAAGCCAGGGAATGTCCTGGGCACACGCCATGGCAAGACTCTCAACCCACAGGAGAGCAGGGAGCCCCAAGTCTCCCTCCTTGCACCTCACAGAGAGAGCAGTGGCAGAAGGGGTGGTTTGAGGACAAACATCCTCAGGGAGGCAAAAGGCAGTGCTTGGTATGTCTGAGGGAGGCAGAGCCCACCCAGCTCCCCTTCCCCACTCCACACCCACCTCCTGCTGATCAGCTCATCGTCCGAGTCGGCGTCGTTGGCCCCCACCTGGTTGCCATCGTAGGTGTCATCGTACTCGTCCTCGTAGTCCCCGAGGAGCTGGGGCTGCCCCGGGCCCAGGGGCAGCTCCTCCACCACCACACTGTACTGGCTGTAGCGCTCCCTCTGCTCCAGCACCAGGCTCTTGTCGTTCACCAGGCTCCTGGTGCTGTCCTTCTCCCTCCTGCACACAAGGGCAAAGGAAGGGGGTCAAAACCTTTCCCAGGAGCTGGGGTTTCCTGTCAGGGGGAGCTGAAGCAACATGAGTGTCGTGCCCATCTTCACCAGCACTCTTTAAGCCACCTGTTTCCCTGCTGATTTATAGAATTATGGAATGGTTCGGGTTGGGAGGGAGCTCAAAGATCATCTTGTTCCATCTCCTGCCATGGGCAGGGACACCTCCCACTATCCCAGGTTGCTCCAGCATGGCCTTGGACACTTCCAGGGATGGGGCAGCCACAGCTTCTCTGGGCAACCTGTGCCAGGACCTCCCCACCCTCACAGCCAACAATTCCTTCCCAATATCCCACCTAAAGCAGTCTGTCAGTTTGAAGCCATTCCCCCCTTGTCCTGTCCCTCCATGCTCCTGTAAATGGTCCCTCTCCATCCTTCTTCCAGGCTCCCTTTAGGTCCCTGGGAGGCCACAATTAGGTCAGCCTAAAGCTTCTCCAGGCTCAAAAATCCCAGCTCTCAGCCTTTCCTCACAGCAGACCTGCTCCATCCCTCTAATCAACCTGGTGGCCTCCTCTGGACTTGCTCCAACAGCTCCATGTCCTTCCTGTGCTGGGACCCCAGATCTGGATGGAGTGATCCAGTTGGGCTCATTTGTCTGAGAGCTCTTTGTATGGCCACTAAAACCATCCACTCCTGGCTTGGAACAAAGGCATTTTTAAACAGAAACCTGGCAAGATCCCACAGCAGATAAGAGCAGCAATTGGAGACCACCACTATCACCTGAGACAGAGAGGAAGCTTTTACAGGAGGTCAAATGCAATTCTACTCCAGCTGAAACGTGGCCAAGGTGCAAAGAGCACAAGGAGAGCCAGGAATCCTAATTGAGGATGAGAGTAAACACAACTACCAAGGCAAAGAACAGAACACTGGATAGTGACTGTGATTCAACCTCTCAGAACACTGCAAGGACTGGCTGTTTAATTTAAAAGGCAAGTAAATTATAGTCATTTTAAAGAAAGGAAGACCAAGAAACAGAGGTATTAAATAGCAACCACTGAGTGCCTCAAGCTGCACAAGCACAAACTCTGAGGTCCCATTTTTTCAGACAAGCCAAGCACATATTTACAGCAAAGCAACAGGGAATTCCACTGTCCAGCATTCCCAGGATAACATGCAGCCCTCAGAGTCCAGGAGGAACAGGCACCAGTGGATATTATCAGAGAAAGAAGGTGCCCAAGGCAGTGGCAGAAAGGACAGACTGAGATGACACAGCACCAGGCAGTGGGGAGGTGACCCAAGCAGCCTGATTTTCATTCAGAATCTCAAAACAAAGGAAGTTTGGAGCTCCATGTGGTTGGTTCCCTCTCTCCCATGACTCACTGTTCCATGCCTGCATTCAGCTGCACAATGCCCTCCCAAGCATGCAGTGAGTTCACTCATCCCAAGGCTGGGATCACTGGGAGAACATCTCCCCTGGGCATTCAGCACTTGGTAATTGCTTCCTGTCGAGCTGGTCTGATGACTGCAGAGCTGTGTGAGATGGCACCAATCCCAGGAAAAACAGTGGGACAGCTCCTCTAGTCCCATGGTGCTCAGGACATGCTCTGACTGAGGAGACAGATTCACCTACAACAATTATGACTGGACAGGCACAGACAAGTGGGATCATTTTTCAGGATCAGCAGAGTCTGTGTTGGAACATTCATTTTCTCATGCTCCCTCCCCTCCTCATCTTGGCTGGATTTCTCTTTCACAAGGACAGTTCCTGCCCCAGACTGCTCACACTGACAGTGGCCAGTGCCACAGGACACAACCTGCTCTGGCTCTTTCGGTGGCATCAGGAATAGCAACAGATTCTGAATTTGGTGAGCAAAAGGCAATAAGGAAGAGGGGGAAAAAAAGGAAATAATTAAATGTTGATACAATTCAAATCCAAAGCAGATCCCAAACTAAGCTTGGAGAGCCCTGTTACTCCAACACCTGAGTAAAGCATCAGGTCTCTTGGTGGAAAAACCACTGAGAAAGTGGCACTTTCAGTGATGAAAAGACACTCTTGATATTTATGGAGTGCTGAATGTTAAATCCTGGAGAGCAAGGCTTGTCATTCGATTTAGTTAGATGTGGCCAACTTTGGGTGGAGGGTGCACATTGCTGATCACAGCTGGCTATATCCAGGTTTTACACCATGTGCCTGGAGTTCTGCAGTGTTCTCAGTGTAAACACTGCTCTAAAATGAAGACACAGCCTGAGGGAGGCCCAAAGACACCAGGAAGAGCAGCAGGAAGTGGGATAATCCCAAGAGGCCACAGAACTACATCAGGAGAGATGGGGACTGCTCAAGAAGTGATGGTACCACTGGAGAGAAGGCAGAGCCTCCCACACAGCTGGAGGGCAGTGCCATGGGAGGAGGGTCCAAGAACCCAGCTCAGGGATAATTTACAGCTTCCAAAGCTCTCCAAATGATCTGCAGAGGGAGCTCTGAGCAGGTTATTCCCACCACTAGATGCTCTGTGCTCAACTCTGGACTTTCTGCCCTTGCCCAGCTGCTGCAGAAGCTGCTCGGCTGTGCAAGGCTTTGGGGGACAGGGAGAACCCAGCTCACCTTGCACAAGGCACCTGCATGAAAGACCATGAGGAGAAAGGAGAGAAGTTGTGTCTGTAAATTCTTAGTTATGGACAGGCCAAAAGTCATTGCCTTGGCCAGAGAGAAAAGAAATTCCTTTTTGCCCAGTCAAGCCAGGATCAGCACCATGGCACTGCTTGGAGAAGCTGTTCCCTTGGACTTGGGACAAAAGTGGTTTTCTCCTAAGAGTTTGATGCTTTGCAACCATGTGGCTCAAACTACAGTCAGATTCTTAGTTACCTCCTGTGTTAATACCTCCCAACATGCAGATCACACTTGGCTGGTTAGAGAAAATGTTTAAGTGTAGTGGAAGGTGACCCTGCCCATGGCAGGGGTGAAACAGGATGAGTTTGAAGGTCCCTTCCAAGCCAAACCATTCTACAATATGATGAAAAATAATCTGAAACAAGGGAACAGAGTTATAGCGACAGACAAGAGAAGCCAGCACCTCCATTTGCATGGAGTGTGGCACAGCACACTCCAAACTGGGCAGAAAGCAAAGTAGAAACTGGTGTTTTTTTCTAGAAATCCCTGCTCCTTGTAGGAAGACTGTACCAAATTACCTCTAAAGGTCCCTTCCAACCCAAACTACTCCATGACTCCAAATGCCCTTTGTGTAGGAAGCAGGAACAACAGAAGTAGTCTAAGGCATTCAATGTTAACAGATTTTGAAGTAGATGGATATTGAAGCTTCTCTTGGCTCTAAAACAAATCATCATTCTCAGCTCTGAGTCACAATCCCAGGCTTGGAGACAGTTCTTTTCAAGGTTTTGTTGTTCAGCACAAGTTTAAGCCCAAGGAACAAGAGCCTGACATTACAAATGAGCTTGGCAGGGCCACCTCCAGCAGCTGACACAGGAAAGCCAATTAGGAAAAACACCAACTGAAACCAACTCTTTCATAATATTTCATTTCCCTTTCCCAGACAAACAGGTGGGAAACATTTTTTATGAGCCTCACCCACTGCCAACACAGTCCTGCAGGAGGTTTGTAGGAGATACAAATGGGCAGGTTCACAGGTATTTATTCCTCCTGACAGACAGAGTTAAGGACAAGGTGCACAGCACTCACCTCTTGCCTTTCTGTATCCGAGACACATCCACTGAGTCCCTACTGAAAACATCAAACTCATCATTCTGGAAAACGTTATAGCGAGAGGTGACCAGAGGAGTGGGGTCTGGCTTCAGCTGTCTGTTAAAAAAAAACAAACAAGAAAAGAGGGGATAAAAACAAAGGTGAAGTGAGGAAGACCAAACCCTCTCCTCCCTAAGCCCTTGGTTTATCCCCTGTCGGTCCCAAAGTCACTCAGAGCACACCAGGATCCTCCCCGTGGTTCTGGCTGGGTCACCCCTTCATTTCACAGCCAGGCAGCTCCCAAAGCTTAGCTTTGTGGGGAAACTAAAGCAGCTCCCAGAAAATCAAAAGGAAATTGCCTTGCTCATTCCAGAGCAAGTCAAATGGTGGAGCACCATGGAATATGCAACAGACTGCCTGGTCTCAACACAGTGACTCAGTAAAGACAAACACTAAGTATGATGAATTACAGGCTGGAAAAAATTCCAATAATTTGCTCCTGTTGATTGCAAGATATTTATCTCCCTGTGGTTCCTTCTTTCTCAGGGTTCCAGGTTTATATTTGTTCAACTTATAAGTCAAAAGGCTGCTCTTCTGCCATTGATTTTGATGTGCAGGAAGCTCAGCTGAGCAGCTGCAAATGCTGCTGTGCTCACCTATAAATCAGCAGGGATCAGAATTGGACACTTCCTATTCAATCAACAGCTTTGTTTCAAGATGCAAAAGGCAGGAAAAAAACCCCACAAATCCAGCTCTATCTTGTGTAACTGCTGATTCTGCAGAAAAACAAACCCCTGCTAAAGCCCATCCTGCACCAGTTGTGCCAAAGTCAGCAGATCTGGCTGTGGGAGCACCAAGATTGTTGCAAAACCAAGATTTTTTTACATCATTTTTCTGATAAAGATGCTTCCCTTTAATGCAACAGGGAGACAGTCTGCCCACTCCTCCATGAAATGTGAACAAACAGCACGTTCACATCCTGACAGTCTGTCAGGAACTGCTGGTGCAGCACAAAAACACCCTCACAGCTGCAGACAAACTCCAACAACTCCATCCTGCCACCAGCTATAAACCCTCCATCCCTTCCCTACAGCCCAGAGAAGCAACACAAGCCTGGCAGGTTTGTCAGAGGACACAAAAAAATGGGTCTGAATTCCCATTTCCAGCCTCTCTCTGGTCTAACTTCACTCACAAAACTGTTAAATAACCACGCTTGACCCTGCAAGTTGAATTCCAGCTGAATTAGCTCCTCTGAAGATTCCCTTTCCTGCAGAACCCCTAGGATTTTCACACCTATGACCCCAAACTCTGCAGCAAAATAACTTCTGAAGGCACCACATTCTACTGCCCAGCCCAGTTCCCCAGTGGTGGAATTTTAATGGTGCTTATTTGAGCATTTAATGTACAAAGAGTTTTGTCCCCTGTCAGAAAACACAACTCAGAACCTGCTCTACTCCAACACTGAGCAAGGACACTGCAAGGGCAGGGAGCTGATGACAGGTGACAAGGAGAAGCTCTCACTGCAGTTACCCATCCCCTAAAAAGGCACATGCAGCTTCTCAGAGCTCTGCAAGTGTTAAACCCTCAGTAGGAAGGTTGTTAAATGACAACCAACCAACCACTTGTGCCACACCTTTGCATCCTTCGGTCCAGCTTAGCCAAGCAGGGCACCAGCTTATCCTCGAGGATGTTGTTGATCACGTGCTCTGTGTTGTATCCATACTCCTCCAGGCAGGCCAGGATGAATCCCTCCCCCAGGTCTGGCAGCAGGTCCTTCACTTGGGAGATCAGGGAGTCCAGCTCCACACCAGACACGTGGGCGACGGGCGCGGCCGCTGCACCAGCAACCTACGGACACCAAGCTGGTGGTTACTGGGGAGGGACAGCAGCTGACAGTGCTCAGAAAGAAAAGGGAGAGCAGCACTCTGGGCTATCAGAGCTTGAAGAAAAAGAACTCTAAGACTAGAGTCAAACTAAGAGAAATCAGCTGTTTAAAGTTAGGACACGGCTTTGGACACACAACTGCCTTTGTCAGTCCCCCAGCCAGCCAGGACACTCTCCTTTCCTCAAAGCTGTGCATTTAAAAACATGCACATGAACTGCAGGGATGAAGCAGAGTATTTGAATAATCCCCAGCAAAGGAAAACCCAAGCCATGGGAGTTGGAAGCAATTTGCTCAGGGATAAAGCAGGATTCAGGTGTAGCTTCAGTTCTCATTTCCCAAGGCACAGAGATCCAGCAAAGGTCAGAAATGACATTCAATTTCATGTTGTCCCCAAAACTGAGCAAACCGAGCCTGTCCTCATAGAGGAATGAAGGGCAGGCAGAGCAGAGCCCAGCCCCAGCACCAGCTGTACCCACCTCATCCCCTGGAGCACAGGCAGCCCCTGGCTCCTCCTGGTCCTCAGGGCTCCCCACCACGGCTGATGCTCCATTAGGTGCTGCTGAATCTTTTCCAACTTGTCCTTTTTTTCTGTCTACCCCTTCCCAGGCACTCTCTACTGCTTGGAGGATATAGGCTGTCCTGGTCTCATCTCTGAGAGTGCAGAATTAAGGATATTCCTGGATGTGCATGTTTGGAGATTCATCTTGAAGTAACTATGGGACTGTCAGCAACTCCCAAGCCTGTGCCTACACTCATGGAATGGTTTGGGTGGGAAGGGACCTTAAAGCCCATCTCATCCCACCCCCTGCCCTGGGCAGGGACACCTCCCACTATCCCAGATGGCTCCAACCTGCCCTTGGACACTTCCAGGGATGGGGCAGCCACAGCTTCTCTGGGTAACAACTGCCCTCTCCTCTATTATTTTTAAGAAAATTTTCCAGCACTTGTTGAAGCTTAACCAGAGGCAGAATCAGTGGAAATGCCAGTGGTGTGAAGGAATCCAAACCCCAAGGTGAGAGCAAAGGATACAGTGTGGAGGATGCCTGCTGGAGCAGACTGACATCATCCTCAACGGGAAACAGCTCATCGTAGTCACGGAGAAATCTGAAAATGCAAGTTTAATCAGTTGAACCCAATTAATTACCACTCTCACCCCTGCTGTGCCTCCCTGACTGCCTCAGTGCTCAGGCAGGAACACACAGAACCTCTCACCTAATCCTGGATTCCAGCCATGCCTGATTTTACTCCCATTACACTGCAGCAACATCCCCCCCCAACACCCTCAGAGCCAGCTGGAACATCCCCACAGTGTGAGGGGCTGGAAACCAACACTGCATTACAGGGAAATGTGGTTTATGATGGGAACGTGCTTGGAATGCCAGCACAGCCAGGAGGACAGGATGGAATTCCCAGTTCTGCCACTTATTTTGCATGTCCAGCACTGGTGTTTAATATCATTCTGGTGTGGTCACCTCAGCTGGAAAGCACAGATCACTAATAACAGCCTAACTCGTCAAGGGAGCTAATGGCTAAATTGGTATGCTCCTCTTTGAGAGCCTGGATTACAGAGAGTGAAGAACAGCATTCCTCAGTGTCATGCAACATCCTCCTCACCTCTACAATGAGGTCTGTGCTGCAGGCTGAAATCCTCTCACTGCAGCTCTTCCAACTACTTGGAATGATTTCTAACTCCCAAAAGCCTCATAACGCTGTCTCAGGCAATTCTGGTGTAAAGAATGGGAGAGGAAGGAGGCACACTCCCCTTGGGCTCCTTTCCAGCCAGACTCACCTCCTTTCCTGAAGCACTGAAGTGAAGATCTGCAGAAATTCCTCAATAAATGGCTGAATATTCTCACAGCTGCAGAAAACACAGCAGGGTGAACACTCAGAGCTAAGTCTGTCCCATTGCACAAGCTCCATGTTCTGCCTCACCAGCCAAACTGGGAAAACCCCATTTGAAAACAAATTTCAGGCCACTTTTTGGCTTTCACAAGAGTAAAGGATCAAATGGAAACAAGTGAGTTTTATGGCTTCAGCAAATATTTTAGCCAGCTACATCTAAAGCTGTACCACAGCCAGAATTACAAGACTTCAGAGAGACCTTACAAATAGTTTGATGCCTCAGACTTGCAATGAGCAGAAAAGGGTGTGTAGTGCCTTTGTAATTGTGCCTTTATTATATGTCTTGGGATTACACCAGTGAACCTCCCAGGAAGTGCAAGAACATGAGCCAAGCAAAGCCCCACTGCCCCCCTGGGTACAGAGCCCAGAGCTCAGGCACAGGTCTTCAGTGCTGCTCAGGCACTGAGCCCAGCTGCAGGTACAACGTCCTTTGGGTGGGAAGGGACCTTACACATGACCCAGTCCCACCCCTGCCACGGGCAGGGACACCTCCCACTGTCCCAGGTGGCTCCAACCTGCCCTTGGGCACTTCCAGGGATGGGGCAGCCACAGCTTCTCTGAGCAGCCTGTGCCACAGAATTGGATATTCTTCCTAATATCCAAGCTAAGCCTGCCCTCCTTCGCCTTAAAGCCATTCCCCTTTAGCACCTCTGAAGTATTTATAGTCCCTAATGCTGAGGGACCTGAACACAATTCTCTGGTTTGTTGATATTTTCAATATTCCAGTGAGCACTGAAAGCCAATCCCAGGTGAGCAGGGGAAAGACAAAGCTGCTGTTGCTCCTTGCAGGATTGGATTTACAGCACAGACTGGGGGACAAAGCCCAGGCCACAAAGGAAGTCAAGGCAGCAAATGCAGGAAGGAATCATGGCGGGATTCCTGGGGGTGACCTGTGCAGGGTCAGGAGTTGGACTCGATGGGCTCCTTCCAGCTCAGGATATTCTGTAATTTTATAAATTCCACAGACTCTGCTCCTCATGGACAACTCTGCTGATATCAAACCAGGGGAAATATTCCAGCAGAACAAAAGCCCCAGAGCCCAGCAACCTACAACACCTTAAAGTGCACAGGGGAAGAGAGACCAGCCCAAGAGAGCACTGGCCTGGTAAATGAGATCCAGGTTCTTGACTCTGTCCTCAGTGTGCTACAGGATTTTGGGCCATTTCACTCATTTTTTCTACTTTAAAATAAGGATAGTTACACTTGCCATCATTGTGAGATTACTCAGAGCTATCAGTTAGTAATTTTCCCAACAGGAGTGGGGAAGAACTAGATAAAAGCACCAGTATCCAGGTTTAAAATGACTGTTTTCAGTGATCTCTAACTCTGCACCACTTTTACTGTGGGATGTCAGCCAAGGTTTCTACACACACCACTGGAGTTTGCAACTGAGCCACAAACAGGGGTTAGAAAGCTCCTTGGACCCCAGCTCACCACAGTCACATTGGACCAAACAGCTTCATCTGAAACATTCCTGATACAAGGACAACAGAATTCTGATCTAAGCCAAGTCTTTGGCTGTGACCCCAACACAAATAGCAGGATCTGTTCATTTTCTCCAGTAAATTTGTTAATGAGGAAACAATTTCCCCCCCAGCAATCAAATACCTGGCGAGGAGCACAGAGCCCAGTGCCAATACCTGCTCTCCAAGATGGGCTGCAGACAGACTTGGTTTATCAGGATGTGAAAAGCTTCCATCATCTTCTTCCTGGAGTGTGAAATCCTCCTCCACAAATCAGCAAAAACACTTCAGAGGGAGCAAGAGACACTGTTGGTGTCAGCACAAGAATCTGTGACACACTTTTATTGCAGAGCTAACCCTCTAAAAGAGGAATTTCATTAGCAGAAATATTTCCTTGCTCAAAGACCAGAGATCAGGCCCATTTCACAGTTATTAAGGAAATCCATGCTCTAAACAAAGCTGGTCTCAATCCCTAATTGTCCCACACACACACGGGACACCCCCACTGTAGCAGCACTTACAATGAGATCAGGCTGTACACAGACATATCACTCATGTTTTCACACTTTGTTACAACTTGACTGCACCTCCCATCAAACTCCTTCTTACACGGCACTAAAAGAAATGATTAGTCACCCCATTGCCCAGGAAAATTTGGAATTACAAGTGCCATCTCTTCAGAGCTCTTTGAAGCTGCATAAAAAAAAAAGACAGAAAGGCTCTACAGGGATGGGTAAAGCAGCATGAAGGGAATTTTTAACTAAGCCCTGGTAAGTCTCACTGAAAAGCCAAGGTCAACCTTTGCAGCCATTCTCACCTGTTATCCTCATAATGCCTCTTCTTGATGGCAGACTCCAGCTCAGGAATTGCCAGTTCATAAAACGAAGCCAATCTGTAGAAAGGGGGAACAAACCAGTAACTGAGCTGAGGTTCCAAAAATCATTTGCTAGAAGACAAATGAAATGGCTGGTTTCATTAAATTCTCCTTACCAGCAGCACTCATTAGCATCACCCTTTTTTTTTTCCTCCCCAAAACACGTGTGAATACACAAAAAAGAGCAGCACCAAGGAAATCATGAAGGTAGGAAAGAAATGCATTTGAAAAGCAACTTAGAACTGATCAGACACATCTGCCCAACTCAGAACATCTCAAACACAGTTCTGCAAAAAGCCAGTAGGCACAGAATCACAGAATTGTTCAGGTTGGAAAATCCCTCTGAGATCATCCAGTCCAACATTCCCCAGCACTGCCAAGGCCTCCACTGACCCATGTCCCCAAGTGCCACATCCATAGGGCTTTTAAATTCCTCAGGGATGAGGACTCCACCACTGCCCTGGGTACCTGTGCCAGGGCTGGACAACCCTTTCAGTGAAGGAATTGTTCCCAAGATCCAACCCAACACCCCTCCTCATTGTCCCCCCTCCTGTCAGGGATTGCAGAGAATTCCAGGTGCCCCCTGAGCCTCCTTTTCTCCAGGCTGAGCCCCCCCAGCTCCCTCAGCCCCTCCTGGGGCTCCAGCCCCTTCCCCAGCTCCGTTCCCTTCCCTGGACACGCTCCAGCCCCTCCATGTTGTGAACTAAACTCAGTTTGAGTCCACCCCAAAACACCCTCTGCCACTCCAATATCCTCATGGGCCTCTTGCTTTGTCCAAAAACTGGACATGAAATGGGATAGTGTTTCCAATCAAGCCCTACTGGTCCTGCTGTTCAGCTCTGCTCTAGGTGGGCTGAAGGTGTCCCAAATGCTCAAAGCCCAAGAGGATGTTCCAATTAGATGGCAGAGGGATTTAACAAAGGAAGTTTGGACAACTCCACATTTCCCATGCCAGGCTGCACACACAGACCTTTTCCTTCAGGGACAGGGTACCAAGAGATCTGGAAAGCTGCCTCCCCAGGGCACAGCCAGCACTGCTTCACCAGTAGAGAGATGTTAAAGGTTCCCAGCACTTTGCAGGAGGGTCTGGCTGGACTCCACTAGGAACACTCTGTCCATGTGCCTCATTAAGAGCCAAACACGGTAAATGAGTGTCCTTGAGGCAAATGGAGCAGAAGCTGGTCGATGCTTTTAGTGGGGGGAGAGGAATTAGCAAGTGCCAGCAGGTTGAGCTCAGGGGTTCCAGATGACATAAATCAGTCCCTCCCCACACTCCAAAGTCCCAGTCATTTGTCCTTACTGGGGGTGAAAACGTTGCTGTTGTCTCAGTGCACAGAGATCAAGACTCTTTCAGCACATCTCTGACATCAACAGGAGAATTAAAAGCCAAAGGTTTTCTTCTGAGTACCCAGGTATGTAATCAGTGCTGTTTGCCAGCCTAAACAGCCACTAGCAGCCCAGCAACCTGCTCTCCTTCCAAAATCCACCTCAGAGACAACATCCAAGGAGGACAGAGCCCTTCACACCCAAGTCACTCAGCCTGTGCTCCCTGAAGACTTCAGAGCTCTGGAAACAAAAGTGAAATACAACCCTGTGTTTGCTCACACTAAGCACAAAACAGGGGAAATAAGGACAGTAAGTTAACACTTCACTCAATCCTAACAGGGGGATTTAAGGCAAAACTCTACAAGATGACCTGGGGGCTTAAATCACTTTGGAAAAAAAGGGAAAGAGCTATTCAAGGACTTGCAGCCTCTGTAGGAACAAGTTCTGCTGTCGGGACCTTGAGTCCATCCTGACTCATCCCACTGTGCTCCAGAGCTGCACAGGGAATTAATGCCAGCCCTGCTGTGACCCTTGTCACCCTCTGCCAGGCACACAGCTTTTGCCAAACCTCAGTAACACTCTCTAGCATAAAACTTGGGCACAACATCAAACAAAGCCACTTGTTTTCAGACCTTCAAGGACCACGAATCGCTTTCTGGTCCCCTTGCTTTGGATCCTGCAGCAGGAAGATCTTTATGTCCATAACTTGTCCCTCTCCACCCTCTCCAGAGCACACCAAGCACTGTTGAGCTGGGTTTTGATGTTGCCATGGATGCCTGGCTCCAGGACCACTCATAATGATGAAGGTGAACATACAACATAAAACTTAGACATCCTTATCCATTTATTTATTATCCTGCATTCCTGTCAGTGGGAACCCAGCAGCCTCTGCACTAAATCTGTCTTCTCTTAAGGAGGAAGGGCCTGGGACAGGACACAGCAGCACATTCAGTATTTTTGCTTTGCCAAGACAAGCTCTGCCTGCAGATCGAGACGTACCTGTAACAAAACTCGTGTTTTTGGAAGGTCTGGCAAGCCAAGGGGAAGACATCAAGAAAGGCCCAGAGTGTTGTGCAGGTGTCACATAAATACAGCACAATGTCCTTCAGCTCCTGAGAGGGAGAGAGCAGTTACTGAGGGAAGTTTTCCAAGCAGGAGCACTAACTCACTAACAGGGACACAGCACCTTCAGGCCTTTCCTGACTGCAAACATGTTACAGGGTCTGGGGGCAGAGACAATGTCCCTCCCAACAATACTATCCTTTAGAGATCTATAATACAATCCCAACTGTTTGCTTTCAATAAAGATTCTGTGAAATTGTAGGAATCTTCATCAGATCCTGCTCTGGATAGTAACAACTCCCTCCACAAACTGAATGACTAAGATTTTGTAGATACCCACTGACAGGGGCATGTCTTTGTCCATCCCCCAGCACATAAAACCCCTCCTAATTAACCAGAGTTAAAGTACACTGTTGTTAAACACACCTTCCTGAATTAATCCCCCAGCTCTGATCACTGCCAGGATGAGGGGGAGACTTCTGTCAGATATTCTGTTACACTATTTATAAGCTGGTTAAGCAAAAGAAGTTGCCAGGTTTAAAACCACCCACTTTACAATGGATATGGTTGAAATGCACAATGTGGGAAGGTTTCATCATCACGTCCTGTGACAGTGGAACAGTGACATGGAACCATGTGCTGCATGAGCCACCAGTTTTTGGGAACAGAATGACCCTCTGTGGTCTCACTGCCCAGGCTGCAGGAGTACAGAGGGCACAGTCCAGGGAGGAACAGTCCTACCTGGAGGGGCATGTTCCCTGGGGTCACACTTGCTCTTTCTTCCAGTTTCTGGGGCTCAGCAGAGGCTCCTTCACACTGCAAACCACACTTGTGCAAGATATTGTTGAACACCTAAACCAAGAGAACAGGGCAGTGTTAACACAGCCAGGGGCAAGATGCGTTATCCTAAAACAACCACTGCTGGGATCCCAACTGCACTTTGGGAATACTGCTGTAACATCCCCTCCTGCTCATGAGCTGTTCCCAAAGCCTTCCTGCCCTGAGGAAGGAGGACAGATTTTATGGATCTTGCTTACAAACAAGGAAGCTGGGGAGGAGCTGACAGCTGCAATGGCTACAAAAACCAGTGTTCTGCAGACAAAACAAGCAGATAGAATCACAAAAAGCAAATGGAATCTCTGTTGTCCTCTCCACTAATTCATTTGAAGGTTTGGCCTTGCATCCTGGGATATTTTAAAATGTGATATCACCTCTGAGATTTATCTCTAACAGTTTCTAAACACACACATACAAAGGAAAAGAATGATGAGAAAAAGAAGAAACTGAGCTTTCAAAAAGTCAAGTGTCATTACAGGTGTGTTGAGGAAAATGACACAGAACCATGGAATGGTTTGGGTGGGAAGGGGCCTTAAAGCCCATCCAGTCCCACCCCCTGCCCTGGGCAGGGACACCTCCCACTATCCCGGGTGGCTCCAACCTGTCCTTGGACACTTCCAGGGATCCAGGGGCAGGCACAGCTTCTCTGGGCACCCTGTGCCAGGGCCAACCCACCCTCCCAGCCAACAATTCCTTCCCAATATCCCATCTCTCCCTGCCCTCTGGATTAGACCTTCCCCCTTGTCCTGTCCCTCTACCCCTTATAAATACCTTGTGTTTTTTTATTTTTGTGCATAGAGCAGCTTTTTGAGTTCATAAAAATGACATTTCAGGGTACAAGGACATCAAGGCACCTTGAATTGCTTGCTCAGTCTGGGAGATATAAAAGCTGTTTATATAAAGACACAGAGAGGTGCTAAATGCCTTTTGCACGACAACAGATCATGCCTTCCATCAGATTTTCCCTCACTTTTGAACCTGCAGTGTTATCCCTATCCCATCCTCCTGTGTTAAGCTACCTCTCATGGTTTCTATTTTGTTGGTTTAAGTTTCATTCTTCCCCTGAACTGCTTAACAAAAATTCCTTAAGATTCACTGCAGAGAAGTCCAGAAGCTGCAGGAAGGTGACACAGAAGAGTCATCAGGTAAGTTTTAAATAAAGGCTCAAAACCTCCATGACACACATTAACATAAACTAGGGAAAGGAAGCAATAGCAAAGTCAGGGGAGGTTTAGGCTGGATTTTGGGAGAAGGTTCTTCCCCCAGAGGGGGGTTGGGCACTGCCCAGGCTCCCCAGGGCAGTGGGCACAGCCCCAAGGCTGCCAGAGCTGCAGGAGGGTTGGGATGATCCTCTTGGGACAGGGGGGACTCTTGGGGACGGGCCTGTGCAGGGCCAGGGGTTGGATGGATGATCCTTGGGGGGCCCTTCCTGCTCAGGACATTCCATTATTCTCTGAACTGCCTGTCTGTAATTGTTCCCTTCCACTCTCCAAGCTCTGCCACAGTTCCAGACAAAATCCCAGCAGGAAGGCAGTACCTGGAGGACAGTGGGCAGAGTTTCATCCAGGTCACTGAAGTAACTTGGCTGCTGAGTGAAGATATTCTCTGCAAAGGGGAAGGAGACAATTTCTGTTAGTTCAGACATTAACACCAACGAGTAAATTCTTAGCAGAAATGAGGCCCTGCTCCCAGAAAGCTGATCCATCATTTCCCAGTGCCATTGGAGATCTGGGAATGGGAATATTCTCCCCAGAGCAGAGCAAAGGAGGTGTCAGATGATTCATGCTCCAGGGGCTGGATCAATGAATAATGCAAATACTATCACTGAACATCCTCAGTTCCTCTATTTAACAACTGGAGTTGACTTTTAATTACTGATAACAGTTCAGCACACACTGGAAAATGTGCTGCAGAATATTTCCTAAATGTAATGAGGCTTTAGTAACACCTGGTGTTACATTACCAGGGCTCCATTATCTTTACAAAATACTCCAGTGAGTAATGCCATGCCATAAATCCTCACCAAGTGAGCACTGAGGCTCCTATTTTCCTGGGAATTACTGTTCAGACAGTGAACATTAACAGTTCTCCAGCAAGGACAGAGCTCTGGTGAGAGTTATGAGACAAATTTCAGAAAAACTTACACCCTGAGAAGAACCTAAAGTTTATGAAGTTATGGATTCCAGCCCAGAACTGCTCGTGCCATCACTGCCAGGACACTATGGAATAATCAGGTGAGCAAGTCCTTGGTCACCTGTGTGCAGAATTACTGTGTGACACTCCAGAGCACAATTCAAAGGGGGTTTCATACACTTAGGTCTTCCTCAGAATATTTTAAACCTCACATAATCTAAGCTTTACATCTCAAAGAGGTCTGTCTAGCCTGTCATGCCCTCCTTTCCACCTCTGAGGATCAACAGAGGAATTTAGAAGTTACTGAAAAAGTATAAAGGGTTTAAAAATGCAAAGGTTCATCTAAGCTTTTCTGGCTGGAAATCTGGCTGCATCACATGATCTCTAACTGTTCTCATGTTAGTGAGCTTGGAAATGAGACAAAAATAACTACCAAAGAAAGGGAAAAGTTTCATCCCATGAGCTCAGAATTTAGGAAGAAGAGCTCACTTAATCCAAGCCTGGATACTCCTCCAGGTGTGCTCAGGTGATGTTAAAGATCACAAGCAGCTCCCTCATGAAGGGAGCACAGGATAAACACAGAAGTTCAATAAATAAGTTCCACCTTCATCCCTCAGGTTCCAGCATCCACAGCTGAGACATTCCTTACTGTGAACCTTCCACTAAGACAGAAATCCAGGAATAAGCACAGCTTGGGCAACACTCTGAAGTGTTTGTGCTCTGGAGGCACTAAATACATCAATGGCTGCTTTGGAAATTCAACTTCTCCCACTTCACAGAGCCGTGGTTCCCTTGTGCTGAAGGCTTCCCTTGGCTCCCAACCCTGGAACAAAACCCTCACAGGAGCAGTTGGGCTGTGCCCCATCTCCCTACCCTCTCCCTCCTTGCCCAGGAGTTGTCTGCTCCTTCCCATCTCTTCCAGGATTTTACAGAGCATTCCTCTTAAAATGGCTGAGGACATGTAGGAAAGGACTGAGCCTTGGTTCAAGCCTAAAGGCACAAGCCCAGCCCAGGGCAGAGCAGCACATGATGTTTCCTTGGCATAAACAAAGGGCACAAGAATAAAGAAAAGCACAAACAGATCTAGAAATTGATCTAGAAATGACAGATTTTAGTTGCTACTGAACATTTTCAGAGCAGCACCACCGGTATAAAATCCCACTTGTCACTTATCATGCAAGTAAGGAAAAGCCAAAATGCAGCAAGTTGTTCCTTGGCTTTAACTAACCAATCATCTTCTGGAGCAGGAGGCCATTCCCTTTCCCAAAAAGCACACAGAGATCCAGAATCTTTGGGATGTCAAACAGGAAGTTATTGTAAATAATTTCTCCAAAGACAGAGGGAGTGATGAAATGATCCTACAAAAGAGGGAAAAAAGAGTAATTTAGAGGATAATCCATATTTTGCTCTGCAGCAATTTCAGCATTGCAATGACACCTGAGGCAAAAACCTCTTTCAAAGGTGCATTAAAGATTTGGCTTTATGGAAGGCAATGATAAGCAGGAAGAAACTCCAGAACTAAAGCTCTATTCCCTGATTCCTGAACGCTGTGCCAAAACCTCAACACACTGAAGGAATTTCTTCAAAAATTCTAGAGGAGAAAGAAGTCTGACACTGAGAAACAAACATCTAAAACGGGATTTTGGATTTTCAGGAGCCAAATTTGCCTGTGCCAGCAGATGTTTTGAATCCCAGTGACAGGCAGGGCACATATTCTCCCTGCTGAGGCACAGGGACAGGTCCAGTTTCCAGAATTCCTGCTGACTCCTGCATGACAACAGACTATTCATTCCCTTGAATCACTCAGCTATAAAATGGTTTCAAATGCTCACCTGCCTCTTGGAGTGGAGAGATTTAATCAGAGCCTGGAATGAAAGACACCACAGAGGTGTCAAGTACCTCTGCTGAGGTGGTGCCAGCTGCTGGATCCAGCACTCCTTCCACTTGCTCCTGCCCCAGTCCTCCAGCTCCCACTCCAAGACCTTACCTAAACAATTTATCCCTAAGTAACACCTCAAGAACAATGAGGAGAACACGGGAGTAGCTGCTAAAACACAAGGTGCCTCCCTCATCCTGCCCAAAAGCCTGTTGAAAATTCCATGGCTCCTGATGGGAATTGCAGTCTCACCATTTGGGCTGAGTATGTCTTTTACTTACAGAATCCTGGAATGGTTTGGGCGGGAAGGGAGCTAAAAGCTCATCCAGTCCCACCCCCTGCCCTGGGCAGGGACACTTCCCACTATCCCAGGTGGCTCCAACCTGCCCTTGGACACTTCCAGGGATCCAGGGGCAGCCACAGCTTCTCTGGGAAACCTGTGCCAGGGAACAATTCCTTCTCAATATCCCATCTCTCCCTGCCCTCTGGCAGTGGGAAGCCATTCCCTGTGTCCTGTCCCTCCAGCCCTTGTCCCAAGATCCTCTCCAGCTCCTGGAGCCCCTTTAGGCTCTGGAAGGGACTCCAAGGTCTCCCTGGATCCTTCCCTTCTCCAGGCTGAATTCCTGATGATGCCAAGGAAACAACATCTTAGAGCAATTTCATTGTGTGCCCAAAACTTAGGGAAAGTTCCAAGAGAGACAAGTATTCATTTGGATTATGTGACACCACATGGCTCTGAGGGAAGGAACATGTGTCCCACCTCTCCTCTGACCACGACAGATCCCACCACCACTCAGGTATGACTATTACTCAGGAAGGAGATCCAGGCAATAAACTAAGGAATCACTGCATAGTTCAGACCCTCCATCTCCACGTGGAAAATCAGACTGACAGAAACACCGGGGAGGGGAAACACCACAGGCCACGCAAGGAACCAACAGGATCCATTTCTCCAATTCCCTTTTTCCCTAAGTCCCACAGCCCTGTGAGGCAAAGCAACACCCACCTTGGACTCCTTGTGGGTGGACATCCTGAGGAAGGTCAGGAAGACACTGTGGTGGAGGCGTTTGTGCAGCTCCTCCACCTCTGGCTGGGCCTCCCAGAGCCCATCGAACCCGCGGGGGGCACAGCCCAGGTAGGAATCCAGACACTTCTGCAGGCTCTCATCAAACACCACCTGCCACAGGGAAAGACACAGGAATGGGAAGGAGGGAATGTCACACCTTCCAGGCTGAGCTCACGGGCAGCCCACTTGAGTTTAAAAACAATGGAAAACACTTAGAAGTGCTAAAAGGATTCACACATCCATGAAATAGAAGCAAACTTCTAAAATCCATAGGGAAAAATCTGTAGGGAAATACTTTCTTTGCATTTTAAAGTGCAGTAATTGAAATTAAAATGTTTCCCAAGTGACATAATGAGCATCAGCAAATCTTCATGAAATCAATTTAAAATTTGTAGCTTTTATAAGCATCCACGTGTTCATATTTTGTCTTCAGGGTCCACAAAACAACGATTACCTGGCACCAAAATTTGTCATGAGGCAAAGCCAGAAGCCAGTTCAGGTCATCTGCAATGAATTTTGCTCTCTCCAGGAATTCCTCCAGCAGAGCAGGGTCTCTGACAGCAGGAGGGGGTTTGTACAGCACAAAGGATCGATCTGCTTTGATTTCTGGGTGCTGCACAAAGACAAAACTTTGAATTAAAACCCCAGACCAAGGGACAGGAATGCCCAGTTCCCACCTGCACCGCTCATGGAATTTCAGGAAACACACAGTTACATTTTAATACAGTTTGGCATTCATGGAACCATGGGATGGTTTGGGTTGGAAGGGACCTTAAAGCTCCTCCAGGGACACCTCCCACTGTCCCAGGTGGCTCCAACCTGCCCTTGGACACTTCCAGGGATGGGGCAGCCACAGCTTCTCTGGGCACCCTGTGCCACCCCCACAGGGAACAATTTCTTCTCAACATTTAATCTGAATTTCCCTCTTTCCATTTGATCCCTTTACTCCTTGTCCTGTTACTGCAGTTCCTGGTGACAGGAACATTCAGTTCCCTAGTTCCCTAGTTCCCATTTGCAAATCTTTCAAGGCAGTGAGTTTTTATCTTGGTTTATCAGCAATGTTTTCAGACCTGATAACTTGGTAATGCTGTTCCTTGCTTTCTATTAACCAAAGCCTTCCAAAGGAATCCTCCCACTCCTTCAACACAAACAGCAGGAGCCTCATGTCAAGCCTTTGAACTCTCTCCTTCTCCTCTGAACTGGTTCTTGCACAATATTCCATAAACTCAAACTGGTGTGACCATCAAATACAGAAAGAAACACCTCCTTTCCCGAGGGTTATTGACCAGGCTTTGCCCAAATCCTCTCATCCGAGAACTGCAACTACAATGAGCAGCAGCTCCAACCTCTGCCTCATCCCAGAGAGGTGCTCAGGGTAAAGCAGCACTGATGGTCCCACTCCTGCAACACACCCAGCAGGCTCTTTCCAGGCCTTTTCTCTGGGAGAAAGGCGTGACTGTGGGGTTATTTTTCTGATTTCACGGAGCTGAAGGCACAGGGTGGGATGTCCTGGGTGCAGTACATGGATAGACTGACCCCAGGGCTGTAACTCAGGGCTTGGAGAACCTCCCTGAGCACCTCTACCGCAGCAGAGGTTACATTAAGAACCAATGAATAACTTTGGTCCTCAGAGAGTAGACCTGGGAAACAACAGTTTTCTACAGATGTTGAACACAGTAAGTTTGGTCCTTGTGTTTGGGGTTTTTTTATGGTGTGTAAATGAAATCTCAATTCGCCAAATGCATTAAAACCAACTCATTTAACAGGCAAGCTGAACAAATTTCATCATATCCCAGACCAAGGGGTGGTTTTGCCCAAGATTTAATATAAGACAATTCTTTATTAAAGCAAAAACTGAGCTCACCAGTGCTGGTAAAGTTCTGAGCTTGCCTGTCCTGGGATCCTCTTGTGTCAGCTGGAGCTCATCCAGAGGCAGTGCTGGCATCCTGGGGGCTCCTTCTGTGCCCAGCAAACCACAGCAGTACAGGAGGCACTTCACAAGCTCAGGCAGGAGAAGCACAAGAGAGGCTGCAGCCTGTTTGTAACACACACAGTGGGTGGGAAGACATCTCTGCAAAGCAATTTATACCCCACCAAAATACCAGATCCTGAGGCAACAGCCAGGATTCCTGGGGGAATCCCAGAAGAAACCTGTAATGTGGTGCTGAACTGTCATTCCTGCCCCTTACTGAGAAGCCACAGGTGTCTCCCAGGACAACTAAAAGCATTTGGGGACACTTTAATATGGAAATGAGGCATTGAAATCTGGGTGCTGAAGAGCTGGGTGAACTCTGCACCCTCTTTTAACACTTGCAGTCCCTCTCCTGACAGCAGATACTGCAGAGGGAATCCAAACACAACCTGCCAGGGCTGTTGAAAGTGTATTTGTGGTGTTTCAGATGCAGAATAACTCAGCACTCACCCAGACAAGGTACCCAGGCTGAGCCTACACACAGAATTCCCTGCCCTTGACAATTCCCACCTCCTCACAAAACCATGGCCTCACCCTCCTCAGCATTTGGGGGCTCAGAAATGTTTCAATCAACTCTCAGAAATTAGTTGGAATTTAAACTTTAGAGCAACTCAAAAGAAAGTTATGGACCTTGTTAAAAAAGTTCAGACAGTAACAAACCCCAAAAGCTGCTGATAAACAGAGCTTTTAATTTTAATTTAGGGAGGTTATGGACTAAAAAGTTGTGTCCTTGTTAAGATCTAAGGTCACACATCTCCTCATATGCACATTTAATTGCAGTCACATGGCCTGGGCAGAATAACAATTAGAACAAGAGAAGAGTCTCTGCAGCTGACCCTCTGACTCAGGAGCAGGGTCACAGTGTAGACAGCACGTGAAACAGAGACACTTTTCATTCCAGAGAATTTGTTACCTTTGGATTTAGGCAAAAATTGTGTCTTGTCACATTTTAGAGCTCAACTAAAAAAATACAGCAGAGCAACATTGATACACAACAGCTTAGAGAACTCAAAATAATTGTGTATTTCTGAGGGAGTTTAAAAATCAGAATGTTGACAAAACAACAATTTTTTGTGACAAAAAACTTCTTTGAGGGAAAAAAACCAAACACCCCCAAAACTTTTCAGCAGAATAAGCCAGGCTGGTTTTCAGTTCCTGTCATATATTTAATTTGGCACTTAAAATTTCTGGAGTCATTCTGAAACTGCACATGGAAGGGGGTGTTTGCAAGGAGGAAAAAGGTGCCAAGTGTCTAATTTCCAGCCTGCCGGGCACCAAAACCTGCAGCCCAAGACAAAAACACCTTGGAAGAGACAGACCCTCCTGGCCAAAAGCTTATTCAGCTGCAGAAGAGAATAAACCTGAGTATGGAATATCCTCAAAAGAGAGAATCATTCCTGATCACTCTCATAAGCTTTTCCCCCCTCAAGAACTTTGTTCTAAACTACAAACTCAGGATTGATCTGTTGTGCCCCGTGGTTTCAGGCACAGGGAAGGAGCCAAACAGCCCTGATAAAGAACACAGTGAACCCAACTTTTGCCAGGGGAACTTATTTTTCCAGTGCCAGAAACATTCCCTGCCCTTCCCACAAGGTGCAGAGCCAGGGGGACACCCAGGGTGGGGTGACACCGCTGGGGGAGGCACTCACTGTGGCACAGCTGGCACAGGGCAACACTGGGCTTGTCATGGATTCATGGAATGGGCTGGAAGGGACCTTAAAGCTCATCCAGTGCCACCCCAGGGACACCTCCCACTATCCCAGGTGGCTCCAACCTGCCCTCGGACACTTCCAGGGATGGGGCAGCCACAGCTTCTCTGGGCACCCTGTGCCAGGGCCTCCCCACCCCCCCAGCCAACAATTCCTTCCCAATATCCCCCCTCTCCCTGCCCCCTGGCAGTGGGAAGCCATTCCCTGTGTCCTGTCCCTCCAGCCCTTGTCCCCAGTTCCTCCCCAGCTCCCGGAGCCCCTCTGGGCTCTGGAAGGGGCTCTGGGCTCTCACACCCCCGGCCCTCCCTCCTCTTCCCTGCCCCGTGTCCCGCACGCTCCCACGGCCCGGGGCCCGGCCCCGCTCAGGGGCACACCCGGTACCGGTACGGGCGGGCGGGCACACACACACACATACACGGTACAGCCACACTCGCGCACACACACAGTTCCCGGTACCGGTACACTGACACTCTCACACACACAGAGTACCGGTACACTCACACCCTCACACTCACTCACAAACGGCCCCGTAGCGTTTCCGCGGCCCAGCGGCGCTTCCGGCACCGGGCGGAACTCCCGCGGCGNCCGCGGTGGGCGGGGACCGGGCGGCTCCGCCCCGGGGGAGCGGGGCCGGGGGTGGGTCCCGTGGGCAGGAGCCGGGCTCGGGCCGGGGGTGGGTCCCGTGGGCAGGAGCCGGGCTCGGGCCGGGCTGCAGTGACCAACCGGGCGGGTTTAGCCCCAAACCGGGCGGGCTGCACTTAGAGTCCTAACGCTGCCTTGGGATGGGAACAGAGCCTCCCGCTGTTCTTCCCTTGAAGGAAACCCCGCTGGGGTTCAGCAGATGCCGTTTTTAAAGCAGGAGCCCTTGCTATCTCACAAGGGGAAGGGTCCTGCGGGGACAGGGAGCTGTCACAGCCCCCTCCCCGCTGCCCTCGGCCGTGGGTTCCTGCCGCCCCTCCCGGGGACACTGCAGGGCCAGGGCAATCCCTGCCGATCCCTGCGGGCACAGCCGATGGAACAGATTCCATCGGACACGCTTACACCGCGCCGAAATCCCGGGAATCGGGCCCTTCCCGACCTGCGGGATGGCACAGACACATCCAGCCGTCACTAATCTGTGCTCCAAAGAGTCTTGGCTCTCCCCCTTGAACACAGGGAACTTCTCCTAAACTTAGCCCGGAGTCCAGCTTTAGATGGCAAAGTGGCCTAAAATAGAAGCCACGCCGTGCCCTGTGTCATGTGGCTAATTAGGGATGGGCTGGAAGGAGGTCCCGGCTCCTACTTCCCCGATCCGTGTCTTTCAGCCTCGGGATTGGGGTTCCCACTGTCCCGGTGCCCGTGGGGGCACTGGGGTGGGCACGGAGGGGTCCCTGTCCCTGTCCCTGTCCCTATCTCTGTCCCTGTCCCTGTCCCTGTCCTGCTCCCAACACCGACGGCAGCGGCACCCACGGGCTCTGCTCCCTTCACATTCCATATCTGGAACCTGCCGTCCTCCCTCTTCTGTGGAATCACTGATTTTTATAGGGAATAGTCGTTATTCCTGTTTCTCGAACACCACTGCACTGCACTGCTCAGACCCCAGGCCTGCAGCCCTGGCTGTGCAGAACAACCTGCCCAGGGATGGTGTCGACCCAAGGTTTGCTCCGATTGTTTTGTGGAGGACAACACTTGGCAACTGAAACATGATTCCCTTGCAGAGGCATCTGTTTGTCTCCCCTGCGGTGCCAACCCTCCTCAGAGCAGTGCTGGCGAGACTCCAAGTGACTCAGTGGGCTTCAAATGTGTCATCAGGCTGTTTTGAGTCACTATTCCTCTTTCTGGGGTGTTTTTTGTTACCTTACCAACTGCATATTCCCTATTTGATTCCTAAAGCACTGTGAACTGTTGCAGCCTATGCCCAAAATATTGAGGGTATTTGCTCTGTAGGTATAACTTAGATAATTATGGGTAGGCTCATTAATTCAAATTTATGTGGTAAACAAAAAATTGCACCTGAGAAAATGTTCCAGAGATCTTTAACACCCCATGCCAGTAAAAGTTAACTCTGAAATCTTAGTGACAATCACCGCTTTCCAGTGTGCAGGGAAGTGCCAGCCTGCCTGCCCAGATAAGGCAAAGCATTGAAATCAGCACCCTGGCTGCTGGCTCTGCTGAAAATCCCTCTTTCAAGGTTTGATCTGGAGCCAGCTGAAGTTACAGGGCAAGCAGGCTTCAGATCAGATGTGAAGAAGAGAAATTCTCCAGAAAAAAAGCTTTTGGGAAGGAGATTATATTGAAAGGATCCTTCTGCTTCGTGATTTATGGGGGGAGGAAGCTGTTCAGCTCTGGCTGGAGGGTGGGGGTGACCAGGTGTCACAAGGCCTGGGCCCAGTGCCCTGGTTATGGCAGTGCTGGCAGTGCAATGACAGATCCACAGAGATCACCTCTCGACTCCAGAGGCTGCTCCACACTCCCCGAGTGAGAAGACACAAAAGCAGCTTTTTCATTCAGGCAGCACAAAAAGCACCAAGAGGAGGAAACACTGGAGTGACCCCAGGGATGTGCTGCTGGGGGTCAGTCTGCTTTCCTGGCCACAAGGGCTGCGGTCCAGCATCCTGAAGAGACCAAGGCTTCCACAGCTCCAGCATTTCCTCAAATCCCACCTGGAAATCCTGAATGGGGCTGGATTGAGTATCTGCTTCATCACAAAGAGCTGCTCCAAAGGACATCACAGGCAGTTGAACGCTCCTCACGCAGGTCTGAGGGTGCAGGGAACCCTGAAGGGCTGCCACTTCTAAACACACTTAAAAAATAGAATAAAATGAAAGTGTTTTGAAATGGCCTGAGGGAAATGTCAGTGTAATCTAAAAAAAAAAGACAGAGCCACAGTACTAAATTGCAAAGTTGTGGAAATTGGCTATTAAGTGTTCGAAGCAGCTGAAAAGCAATTACAGTAATAGCGATGAATCAGGAGAGCCCTGGGCTTTGCAATATTTCAATCCACTCTACTTTTGCCTTTTTTCCATTTTATCTTAATGATATACATTAGCTTATCAAGGACTAATGGAAGTTACAAACCTTGGAATCATAGAATCACAGAATCATTTAGGTTGGAAAAGACCTCCGAGTTTGATCAACTAGGCCATGGCACTGAGTGCACTTTCAATTGTTTCTTGAACACTTCCAGAGGTGGAGACTCGACCTCTGCCCTCTGCCAAGGCTTTATAACCCTTCCAGTGAAGAAATTTCCCCAATATCCAACCTAAACCTTCCCTGGCACAGCCTGAGGCTGTTCCCTCTCCTCCTGTCCCTTGTTCCCTGGGAGCAGAGCCCGACTCCCCCCAGCTCCTCCCCAGGGAGTTGCAGAGAATTCCAGGTCCTCCCTGAGCCTCCTTTTCTCCAGGCTGAGCCCCTCCAGCTCCCTCAGCACCTCCTGGGGCTGCAGCCCCTTCCCCAGCTCTGTTCCCTTCCCTGAACATGCTCCAGCTCCTCTTGTCATGAGGTGCCCCAGCATGTTCCCGACAGCCACAGGAACAGAGAAGTCAGTGTCAAACTACTGACCTGATGGATCCTACAATAATTTATTAACTATTTTTTCAATTGTTCTCCAATTAATCCTCTCAAAGGGGAAGGAACACCAGTCCCCTGCCCTGGGAGACTGCAGGTTCGGTGTCTGCCTGGCACTGGAACCAAGGAGTTTCTCAACTTCAGGGAGTGTAGTGGTGCAATTGTGGTGAGTGGGAACTCCCAGCACTGCTCTGAGCAGGTTACAAGCCTGTGTCTACAGGGAAGAATTAGCACTGAAGAGATGCAGTTAAAATAATGTCATTTTCTAACAATACTTGAAGCAGCAACTCTGATCCAACATCTGCCTGGCCTCTCATTTCCTGCTGTTTCTCTAATTACAGAACCTCAGGAGGAAGGTTCTTAAGTCCTTGTTAAGAAAAATAGATATGCTTTATTATGAAAAGCATTTTTTTCCAGGTGGCTTTTTTGTAGCAACACAGCACATGACACAGGTTAAAGTTGTGTCAGTTGGCTTTTCCAAAGAAAAGAGGGTCAGCATAAAAAGTTTTCAACCTTTTATATATTTTTAGCTTATGAGGCAAAAATATCATGGAATGGTTTGGGTTGGAAGGGACCTTAAAGTTCACCCAGTTCCACCCCTCCCACTATCCCAGGTTGCTCCAATCTGCCCTTGGACACTTCCAGGGATCCAGGGGCAGCCACAGCTTCCCTGGGCACCCTGTGCCAGGGCCTCCCCACCCTCCCAGCCAACAATTCCTCCCCAATATCCCATCTAACCCAGTGGGAAGCCATTCCCTGTGTCCTGTCCCTCCATCCCTTGTCCCAAGTCCCTCTCCAGCTCTCCTGGAGCCCCTTTAGGCATCCAAGGTCTCCCTGGATCCTTCTCTTCTCCAGGTGAACACCCCCAGCTCTCCCAGCCTGTGTCCATAGGAGAAAATTATGACTCCAACATGAATCCATATTAATCTAATATTAATCTCCTATAGGTTTTTAGTCTGTTAAAGAAAATGATAAAAGCATCCACAGACCAAGGCTTCCAGACATCCTGCCCACACTGAACTGCTGGCACAACCTCAGCACCGATGGCTTCAGATTTTCCTCCCAGGTAGAGAAATTCCTTGCCCAAACAAGGTGCCATCCTTCACCTGCAGAGCAAGGAACATGAGCTGCACTCACAGTAGGTCCAATGTCAATTCAGGAATGCTGAGTTGTCCTGCCCTACACAGCTGAGCATAGTCTGGCTTGGGCTGACACTTCCTTGCTGTGCTCCTACCTGGGAACAGAGCTCCCAGAGCTGTTTTCAGTGTTTGCTCAGAAATGCTGTGGTTGTTCCACTGAACTTGAAGTTCTGAGTCCCCCAGATCTTTGTGTTTGGGTAGTGCTGTGCTCATCATGTTGATGTGCAGCCAGGGCAGCTCCGCTGTGCTGCTCCCCTTCAGCACAGCGTCACTAATAACACATCTTGGGTTAAAACTGGGTTATTACCAGACCAAAAAAATCCTAAAATGAGGCTTTGCAAAATGTTCTGACCAAAATGATATGTATGTAATAAAAATCTCATTGTTTTCAAATTATTCATCTACTTTGCAAGGGAATGAGTCAGAGCATCTGTTTTGGGGCCTCTTCAGGAGTACTGGCAGTGGATGCCTCTCACCTGGAACATTTGAACCAGGGGAGTTCTGTCCCCAGTGCCACCTCTTGCCATTTAGGTTAAATGGACAATGAAATAGCTGCTTGTTTGACGGGAGCAGGAGGAATGGAAGCTGCTACGTGTTGAGGAACACCATGTCAATACAGTGGTGAGGGATGGGGCTGAGCATTCTGCTCAGGCATGTGTCAAAAAAAAACAGGAGTGAAAAATGAGAAAAACATGTAAGTAGGATAAAAGATGAGAAAACAAACAAAATAGGAGAGAAGGGATGAAGGGAGCTGCTTTTGAGTAGAAAACTGGCCAAAGGAGCCAATTTGGAATTGTGAGAGAGTAAACTATCTTGTGTTTCATGACCTGACTGTTCTTACTGGATCAGGACTTGGTGTTTTTTAAGGCATATCTGACCTTGCCATCAGTTTGTCGTCATAACAGAAACAGCAAAGGCTGAGGTGGATGTTGGGACCAGAGAAGTGCGCAAAGATCCCTGGGGGGTGCCAGGGGCAGGAAAGGACCCAGCACACCTTTGGTGTTGCTGTTTCTCACTGTTCCAGTGTGGATTGCTCCAGGACTGCAGTTCATGTAGAGGAGGGGCTCTGGGAAGGGGATCCCAGGGACCAGAGTGGGATGACCCAGAACAGGATGCTCTCCACAGCCACGTGCAGATTTTAGATGTGTCTTTACTGAACACAGCCAGTAACTCCAGGATTGTGACTGCAGCCTATGGAATGTCTTTCCACAGCAGGTACCCCTTTCCTTTCCATAACAAGCCAAGGAGTGGCTCAGTGGCTGTGCCTCAGACAGTGAGAGAAGTTTGAGGAGGACTTTCGGAAGAAATTCCTAAAGGAAGGGCCTTCAATATCAGTTCTCAGCTGCTGGTGGCAACTGCATCAGGGTACAGCAGCTCTGGGAAGGATGAGCCAGAGCCTCAGGACCTGAGCTGCTGGAAGCTCCAGCGTTCTCATGTTTCAGCCCAGACTTTTCATGGCCATCGGATACTTGTTTTCTCATCTATGAGCACCCTTGCTCTTAAGGGAGATGTGTTTACTGCTGTGTTTACTCCCTGAAGTTTCAAAAAGAACAACCATTTCCCTTCTCAGCATTCAGGTTTTCTGGCTAAACAAATTATTTCAAGATCCTCATATGAGGAAAAAAGTCAGGATTACCTGGTAGTTACTCTCCAGTCCCATTTTAAGTGTGTCTCCCTTGGTTAAAAGTGACCAGAGCTGCATGTATACTTCCAGAGAAAGCTGCAGCACAGCTTCCTGTAATGGCATTAACATTTCCCCTCCCCCTGAGAATATCTCAGTTGATCAATGCTCTTTGTTGGAGCTTCTTCATATTGGGAGCTCACATTCATCAACAAATACACTCGGATTTTTTTCTTCTGTCATTTCCAAATGATGAGCTCCCAGCCTGTGGCAGAGATTCTTGTTAGCAATTCCCAAGGGCATGACCTTGTACTTTCCACTATTAAATTTCATCCCATTTCCAGTGTGCCAGCACTGGTGTAATCCAGCTCTTCCAGCAATGCAGCTATTCCTGCTGGTGCCTCCCAGCTTTGTGCCATCAGCTCACCTTTTGTCCAAAAGCCTGTCTGAAAAATATTGTGCCTTGCTGGGCCGGGCTGTGATCCCTGGGATCCAGCACTACAGGTGGGAAGAGAGATTGGATAGGGAAAACATGGGAACACAGACCCTTTCTGCTCTCCCTTCCCTTTGCAATCCCTGTAACCCACAGCTGGTGTGTGTTTGAGGTGACTTCCCTGCATTTTCCATCAATTTATTGAATAAATTAATAAATCCATTATATATCCATTGTCTAGAAAACAATTATCAAAGGTATAATTTCAGCTGAATGCACTCAATCTTTAGTAAAGCAATGTCACATTTTTAGTGTTCTTTACGTTTTCACACTTACTTGTTTGGGAACACCTCATTCCCTGAGCTGTCAGGTTCTCACAGGTCTCACTCTCCCTTTGAGTCCAGTAACTTCCATTTCCATAGAGCAATCCTCAGTAATTATCATCCTTTGTTCCAATCATCAGGGGAAATAGAAGGAAAAATCATTTAACATGAGGCCATTTGTTAAAACATAGACTGGAACACAAGAGATTGAGAGGTTTGGGATGCAAGGCAGGAAATATCTCCATGCACTGGGTGTGCCCATATTGGTAAAGATAAAATACATACATGCAACAAGCAGCTGGAAGTGTCCAAATTTTCCTGCCACAGGGATGGCACTGCAAGGGTTCTCCCTCTTTGGAAACCAGGAGGAGCAGCCAGCAGGTTCTGGGGCACCAGGATCCAGCTGCCTGAAGTAGGTCACATTTGATCTCCCTCCAGGCACACTGCAGAAGGCAACATTTAACAGGGACTTCTCAAAATTCATGTTTTGCTTCTTAATGCTGTCAACACACATCCTTTTCAGATACAGCTGTACTGGCTCAACATATTTTCATTGCATTTGGGTGTAACCAGGCCAGGAATCCTGTTTTTCCCTTTGATTACCAGTATTTCTTCCAAAGTTCCTCTGAAGGTGCATTTTGATGTTCAGATGACATTTGCATTCAGATGATGGCTTGTTGTTGGAAAAAAAAATCCCCTCAGAGGGACTGATTAACTTCCCTTCAAATGTTTTCTGTCCCTGGCCAAGGGACCAAAACTAGAACACAACTCATTGTGTGCCTCATATCTGAGTGTGAAGACGCAGGGTCCTGTGTTTTGCATTGTTCTCTCTGAACATTAGTGCTCCTTCCAGCTTAGACATGACCTAATGACAGACTGAAGCCCATCTGTTACAATGACTAGCCTTGGACTCAGGGGGAGAATCCTGGGGATAATTTAGAAGTGCATTTTATAGCTGCTTGCAAGCATTTCAGTTCAGATCAAGGCGAGCATGAGGAGCAGGTGGAAATCTCTTGCAAAAGTACAACCTGACCTACATATGGTATTGTAAATTAAAGATATGTATAAAAATAAAACATTAATGATCCATCACAGTTGCAACAAAGCCCAGATATAAATCTTGCTGCTGGAAAAGAGCTCCATTGCACAAGGCTTAGTTAAAGCTTCAGTTTGGAACCAGTGGCATTCCTGCCACCTCCAACAGCCTCTCCAGTTTTCTTGTGCTTCCTGTAGCTTAAGGCTCACAGACCTTTTGCTTTATCACTCGTGTCTCCGTTTCCATGTGTTTTTTGGCAGTCCTGCCAGGTGCTGGCTCCCTGCTCCCCATTCCCTCATGCTTTAGGAGCTGTGGGCTGTGCAGGGTGGCTTGGACAGTGTGTGTCCTGGTCACCTGGGGCCACATATATTCCTACAGCTGAGCTGGATGGCACCAAAGAAACGCAAAAAAACATCGTCCAGAAGACCTTTGTGCACCACAGTGGCTTTTATAGACCCGCAGGGTGTTTCTTTAGGGGGTTTGTCGGCTCCTAAGGATGGGTGGCAGGGGATGCTGCGGGGTGTGGGTGCTCTCAGAGCTGCTCAGCTCCCTCAGCACCCACCTACATCCTTACCTGCCTCACGGGTGGGTGACAAACCTCTCCCGAGACCCCGTGTGTGTCCCCCTGCCTCGGGGGGGGCTCTGGGGCGCTCACCTGCGGCAGGATAACAGGGAAAAGGGGCGAGTGGGCTCCACAGAACCCCTGAACCACCAAATCACAGGATAGCTGGGCTTGGAAGGGACCTCTGGGTATCCCCCAGTCCAGCCCCACTGCAGAGGTGACACAGGGACGTGTCCGAGTGGGGCTGGAATGTCTCCAGAGAAGGAGGGACTCCCTGGGCAGCTGCCCCAGGGCTCTGCTACTCTCGTGGAAAGAACTTCTCATCTAAAAGTGGAACTTGCTGCGCTTTAGTTTATGGCCATTGCTCCTTGTCCCGAGCACGGCCAAAAAGAGCCAGGCGCCATCCCCTGGGCCCCCCTTGGCGACATCACACGGGTCGCCGAGATGCCCTCAGCCCGCTGCCCGCCGTGTGCCCTCTGCCGTCCCTGCCGGGGGCACTGCCCAGCACGGGGACATGTCCCTGCGGGGCCCAGGGGTTGGGTGGTGGGACCCCCGTCCCCGGGGGGGCTCAGAGCCGGGCGGTGGTTGGGGGGCTCGGGGGGGACAGTGGCAGTGCTGGGTGGGCGCCTGGGCGGGATGGTCTGAAGGGTGTCTTGCAGCCGTGATGTTTCTGTGATTCCGTGATTCTGTGCTTTTAAACATTCAGTGATTCCGTCGTTCTGTGATTCCGCGATTCCATGGTTCCCTAATGCCGTGATTCCGTGATTCTGTCACCCTGTGGTTCTGTCTCCCTGTGATTCTGTTCTCCTATGAGTCTGTGCTTCTGTTACCCTCTGACTCTCTATAACCCTGTGACTCTGATACCTTGTGATTCTCCAATTCCATGGTTCTGATTCCACGATTCTATAATTCTATAATTCCATAACTCCGCGGTCCCTCAGCGCGGCCCGGGGGGGGCCGGACCCTCCCCCT
>VXBA01004369.1:133066-188199 GCA_013399895.1 Serilophus lunatus | reverse complement strand
GGGCTCCCGCCGCCTCGGGCGGGCCCCGCGAGCCCTCCGGGGCCGTTGGAGCCGCCGGCCCCGGGCCGTGGGTCGGCCCCGCTCCCCTGCCCGGTACGAGCGCGACTCGTTAGGGCTCCCCGTTGACGCGGGTTTGCGGCTTTAATTGCGCCTTCCCCCCTTAACAGCCCTGTTCTTTCACTGGGGGCCGGGCAGATGTTGCCCTTCCTTGGTAAGTGCTTTGCCCCCCGACACGGGGCTGAAGTTTTTGCGTTGAGGTGGTTCCTGCTCTTGTTTGTTCTTACAGAGACTATTTTTTATCAGCAGATGAGACCTGGTGTTTCTTCACATCTCTGCACAGGAAACTGATTTCTTTCCTCCCCGTGCACACTTCCCTCGCCAGGGGAAGGCTGGGTGTGAGCTGGTAGCTCTTGCAGAGTCCCGAGTGTTATTGCCACCTTCCCTTGTACTTCAGCTGGTTGTGGTGTGATGTCAGGAAGAGTGTCTTTTAGAAGAAAAGAGCTTGTCTGGTGAATCACGGCAGGTAGTGCCGAGGTGCAGCTTGGCTTTCTGGGGAGTAGAAAGGCATGTTTAGATTCCCTGGTGAGTCCTCTGGGAAGGGATGGGGCCGTGGCAGAAGGAGCTGTGACAGGTCTCTTGTAATACCTGTCACGCTTTGAGCTCCAGATAAAGAGCTGAGGTGCCTTTTGTCTGTTACTGAAGCGTGTGGTATTTGGAAACGAACTTCTCCTGGTGGAGGTGAAGGGGTTTTTATGAAGGAGTGCTTGTAAACTCGAGGGGAGGAGGCTGACATCTGATACCTGCTTTGCTTCAGCTGTTAGTGAGCTCGGTGGTTTGGGAGATAGAAGTGATGATTTCTTTTCTAGCACAGGAAATACTTGAGCTGTAAAGTGTTGAAACTTTGAGATAAGTGAAGGCGGAGCACGAGGGGCTAAAATGCCTCGGGGACGAGCGTGGCTGTGCCTGCTCTGGGGCTCGGCAGGGGCACAGGGGCACCAACAGTGGTGGCTTTTTGGAGTGGCTCTTGTCCCACTTCAGTTTATTGGAGGGAGAGCCAAGCCGAGTTCCCTTGCTGGCAGTGCCTGTCTAGGGTCCTGTTAATATTCATTACATTAACTGCAGCAGCAATTATGAAAATATCAGTGTTAACCTGCTTAGGTAACGTGCCATGCAACCCACAGGTGATGCCACAGAGGTGGAGTAGGTCAGCTTGATAAGCCCTCATTTTACTTAATTTCTTTCTTTCTTTACATATAAGCAGCCATGTGCAGCTGTAGGAGATGGAAATGGAGCATGCCCAGGCTTCTGAAATAGAGGATGCAATATTTTCTCTCAGATCTGAGTCCACCTACGTGCAGCCCGAGGTGGTGGAGGGAAGGGGAAGCGTGTTGTCAGCTCTCAGGAGTAGGAGGGACAGGGCTCTGCAGAGCTGTGCTGGCAAATAACCTGGGAAACAAGGAGTAACCTCAGGAGGAGGGTATTGCTGGGCTGCTGGAGGAGGGGTGAGCCTGGAGGAGGAACTGCCTCCCTGTAGGAGCTGAGTTTGCTCCCAGCCCCGAGTTCAGGATCTTTGCACCTGCAGAGATCAAAGGGCTGCAGTGGGTGGCCCTGCCCTGGTGGCTTCCTACTGGGAAGTGTAACTGGATCTGATGAGACAGAGCTGCTGCACTTGGGATCCCTGGTGCCCTCGAGAGCACATGACTCCAGCAGTGCTTCTCAAATGCTCGGAACTAGAATGAAAAGTCCAGATCCTTCAACATGCACTTGTTTCATAGTAGCTTTCCCTGGCTGAGTCAAAATAATAACTCGTGTTTCTTTCAAAACAACTGAATTGTTGAAGCCGTAACGTGCGACTGTTGTGCATTTGCTGGAGTAGCTGGTGGTGTCAAGGCCTGCCTGTCAGATCCCATATGGGTTTTAGATTTGGAGAAATGAGCTTCATGAATGTAAGTCCACCCCTCTTCTAGATCCTGGTGCTGTGACTTCCCAGTGCTGGCAGGAAAACGTGAGGAATGTGCCTGGCACTCAATTCATGCTGTAATTCCTGTCAGTTCACTGGGTTGTTAAAAGACAACTGTTTCTTTCTGTGTAGTGCTTCAGAATTTCAGGCTGACTGAGTGGCCCCTGTGAGGGACCTCCAAGTGGAGCTGGTGGTACCTCAGGAGTCTGAAGTGCTGCCTCTTTCCCAGGCCCTCAGCTCCTGGTGCTGCAGAGCTTCCCCCTTGGATTTGCCCTGGCAGGGCTGTGCCCAGGCTGCTGCACTGACACGTGTCAGCTGCTTGTGGGATGGGCAGAGGTCACAAACCACAGCCTTGTTCAGTGTCAGCTCTCCTTATTTGGAGGTTACTTTTAGCAGATCTGGCCCAAACTGTGCCCTTGCTCTGGAGGGAGCAGTTGGGAGGCACTGACTGACTGGTGATGACCTGGGGCATGTGGGGCCCTGGGCTGTTGTTGCCCTCTTGTGATTTGCAGGTGGTGGTGGTGTGAAGGAGAGGAACCCCAGCTGGCTGTGCTGATTCCAGGGGTAGTGTTTCACCCCAGAAGGAAGGCCCTGAGCCTGTCCCTGCTGCTCAGAGCTGCAGGCAAGAAATGTGCACAGTCTTCACCTTCAGCCTGGTAGGAGGTGTCAGGTTGTGGTCACCTTCAGTGAGTACCAAGTGCACCTGGAGGTGAGGCTTGGACCTGCAGAGTGAGCTGGGGGGGAGGGCAAATCCTTCTGGAATGTTCATTGAAATGAGGAAGCTGTTTCTGGGGCCCCTGGATGTCCAGCACAAAGCCCTGTCTGGAAAGGCTTCACTTAAAGCAGTGTGTGAGTCCCAGCTTTGGTTCCCCTTCTGACTCTCCTCTGCCTTGGAATTCTGAGGTGTGAGTTTGGGAAGCAGCTGCATGTGTCTGTGGGTTAATCTGGTAACTGGGAGTGTGTTCAGTGGGGCTTACTGGAGGAAACTGGGTGTTTCAGAGGTTTTGTTCTTCCTTTGTGGCTCCTTACTAACACCCTGTGGGTGTTGCTGCTGAAAACAGTTGCACCCAGGTAACCCTGGTAAGATCCAGCTGGAAGTCTTTCTGGAATTTGTGTGTGGATGCAGGAGTGAGGCAGCTGGTGACATTGTCATAGTTATCATGTAGGTGGTGGAACTCTTCCAAACCCTGAGAAGGGGGGGAAAAATCCCCCAAACTCTGAAAAACTGCCTGAACAGGGAGTTCTTGCCTTTCCATGGGATAATGGAGCTCAGGATGGCCCTTGTTAGGGATAACTGTGACTGAACTGTACAAACTCCTGTACTGAGGGATTGATTGCCCCTTCTCAGAAGTGAATGCTTTGAACAAACTCCAGTGGAACTTGATTTCAGAGCATTTTATTTTTGCTGTCGACTAGGAATGCAGTGAGAAGCTGTAAAGCTGCCTGGGGGCTGTTGTACACCCCAGTCATGCCAGTCCACAGGAACTCATGCTAAGGGCCTTCAGCAGTATTAAACTCCTTTTTGGGAGAAACCTAACCAAAAATACTGAATTGTAAATGCTTGAAAATATAACTTTGCAGGCTGATGTTGAAAGAGGGCAGAACATCAAAGAAAGCAAAGCAAGTTGTCCTTTGCCTTGCTGAGCATGTTGGTGTTGGTTGTGAGGGACTGACTGCCCCGTGGAAATGAAGTGGGGTTTGCTGGGGACAGTTTTCCCCTGAGGTGCTGCTGGGGCTGATGTTTTCACTGCCTTGTGGGACAGTGGTTGATCGGATTTCTCTGCAGCTTGCAAACACCAGGGTGGTGCCAGCTTCAGGTTCATGGTGGTGTGTGTGTCTGGGCAAACCTTAGAACTGGGTCTGGGCTGGGGACAGCCTCCTGTCACCTGTGGAATTGGCCTGGATGAACTCATGGATCCGTGGGCTTGATTGGTGCCCTGTTCCTTTGCTGTGTAGCTGTTGTGTGTGTGTGGGTCTCAGCTGTGTGTTCTGTGCTCCTTCCCATCCCTCCTGCAGCCCCTGCACAGTGACGTTGTCCTGGTTTCATTTCCCAGCTCAGGTTGTTCTGTGCTGGGGCTGTCCCTGGCAGATGGGCCGGGGTTGACCTCTCAGGTCCTGCTTGGTTCAGCCCTTCCTGGGTTAAGAATTAAAAGAGACTTTTCACTGTAATTTCAGCTTCCTACTTCTCAGGGAACCAACATTGTCCCGGAACTCACTACCTGGATGTGCTTCTCTTGTGCTTTGGCCAAGACCTCTACCAAAAACTCTTGTTGATGTTCCTTCTGACCCAATTTTGAGAGATTTTCATCAGGGAAAAGCAGTGAAAATGGTTTAAATCTTTCCTCAACTGAGATTTCCGAAAGCAAAGTAGCATGAAATAGATCTTGCGGGTGTCTGTCTGTAGGATCGAGTCTTTTGTCTAGACAAGTATTTTGGGTTGTTCTGGTGCTCAGGTTTAGTTTCTAGAACATACAGGCAGTGTGGGGGGAAGTAAAGCGCTTCCCATTGATTAGTGGGGGAAGGCTGCTGCATTGCCATAATTAAGTCTTGATAGTTTTTCTTTCCAATCCCAGAGATTTGTGCACTGGTATAGACATTATTTATAGAAACACTGCTAGAACAGTTTTGTGTTGCCCTTTTGTGGGCCTCATTTGCTTCTCCAGCTTTGGGACTGGAAACTAGGGCTGTAATCAAAGCATTAATTCTGTGGTGTTACCTGGGAGGACAGAGCTCCAGGAAGAAATAAAAATAGTTTCTCTTTCCCTGTGCGTTTCAGAGAAGGTTTTGACTCCTCTATCAGACAGGCTCTGGACAGAGTGAGCCTTGTTTTCTCTGGTGCTGCTTTCCCAACTTATGGAAGTACCTGGGGGGAAACTGCTGCCAGGCACCTGAGAGGGGGGAGGACAGAAATGTTCTGTGTGAGGCAAGAAGCCCTTGGTTGGTCCCTGAGTGGAGACAGAGCCAAGGCAGCCCTGGCTGCAGGGCCCCTCCCCAGCCCAGCCTTTCCCTCCTGGGCATCAAGAGACTCCAGCCCTGGGAGTGACTCCTCAGTTCCTCCCAGCTTTGTTCTTCGAGGGGTCTTATTTTTGGGGGGTTTCCTTACAGCTGATGACAGGATTTCAGAAAACAGGTGGACGAGCAGATGTTCCCTTGAGTCTTTGTGTTGTGGAGAGTTTGCACTGTGCAGGGCAGGGGGAGGCTGCTGGCATATTGGCTGGGGCCCTTTGGGTGCTGGAAGCTGGAGTTGGAAGCGTTGGGGTTCTCCAGAGATGGAGAAGGATTTATTTGAGCCACTGTACTGGTGGAACTGTGAGGGCTGTGGAATCCTAGTGCAGGAGAGGGAATCTTAATACAAGGCTGAGAGAACTTCCAGTGCTTGTGAAGTGAAACCTCAGCTCTGTGCAGGTGTCAGAACAAGGCTGGGTCAGTGTCTGTCCTGTCACACTTGTGCTGCCACCATGTCCTTACAGAATGAAGTGAAACCCAGAGCTGCTCATGGAAGTGGCTGCAGCTCCATCTGGAGCTGGTGGGAAGTTCCCTTGGAATTTCTAGGTTTGGAGTTGGTGGAGAGCATTTCCCTGGAGTGTCCTGTCTGGAAGTCAGGAGGGACCCAGCAGCCTGACCTGCCCTGACTCCCTGCAGGTGGGTGAGGAAGGGGAGTAAGGCAGGTGGGGTGTGATTCCATCTCCTGGGGCCATCATTGGCCTCACTGTGTACCTGGCAAAGCTGTGGTGCTTCCATTGCTTTCTGCCAGGCTGTAATTGCTGTCACTGAGGCAAAGGAGGCACTGGCAGTTGTGCTGTTCGCTGCATCCTCCCTGGGCTCTTGGCTTGGAGACCTTTCCAGACCTGCTGTTGCTTTTGCTGCAGCTGGAAACTGCCCTCAGTTTTCTTGCCTGCAGCCTTTGGTGTCTTCTCTGACTAAACCCACTGTTATCAAAGGTGACTTTTGCAGCTCTGGGGGTCTCTGGGTGAGCTCAGGCTTTTCAAATACTTGTCTGTCTCCTGGCAAGGAACAGAGGAGCCCAAGTGAGAGGCACCTGCTGTGTCACAGAGCAGCTCTGCTTGAGGAGTCCTGTGGGGACGTGGCCCTGCAGCCAGTTTGCTTTGGGCTGACTGGAGGAGAAGCACTTTTTTTGGGTGTTTCAACTCGGTAGCTTTGATTCTTGTTGTATTTGAATTTCCCTGATTTCCCTTCTTTCACTTCTGAGAACAAATAGTTCCTGTAATGTAGGCATTGTTGAACTTTTGATCCAAGAAACCTGACTGAAATGTCTAAGCAGATTGCATTTCTAGGTTATTTTGATTATTTTCCTGTAATAAATGGAAGCTGAAAGCAGGTGAAGTTACTTGATGTAAACTCACAAGTTTGCTGGCTCTGCCTGCAGAGCTTTCCTTTCCATCTAAACTCTGCCTGGGCTTTTGAAGGGATAAGGTGCTCATCAAATTAATGACTAATCCTTATCAAACAAGGGTTCATCTTTACAATTAGAGACCAGGAATGCTTAATTGTGTGCTGATTGGTGAACACACCAGTCAGGAGTACATCTGAGAATTCAGATTCTTCCTTTTCTCTCACTGCTGGTAGCAGGAATTTGCTGTGAACAGGGCATTATATTCTGGTTGGATACCCATTATGATGAAATTATCATCTTTGTCTATGTTCAGTGAACCTTCCCTTGAGTAACTTCCAAAAGAATGCACCTTTTTGCACTTTGGGAAACTCTGAGCTCCAGGAGGAAAAGGGAGGAAGATGGAACAAGGTAAATATTCTGGGGGCTGCTCAGCTTTCCTTGGGGGTTTGGCTGATTCTGGTCAAGACATAGTTGTGTTCTAATGCACAACACAATGGCTTGCTTGTTTTCTTTTCCTTTGGGCTGGAATCTCTTAATCCCTTCAGACTCAAGCATGAGTCTCACATGATGTGGAGGTGTTTGGTTAGTGTACTTCCCTCTGCAGAGCATCTCTGGACCAGGCAGTTGGGGCTGCAGGGAAAAGCCACGTGGAAATTTTTCCTTTTGGGGCTCCATGGCCAAGGGTGGGGTGCTCTGTGCTGGGGAAAGCCACGGAGGCAGTTAGACCTGCAAGGCAGGAGGGAGATCAGGTACCTGCTCCAAAACTCCAGGGTCATTACAAAGAGGACTTCAGTTCCAATGCTCTGACACTGGCGTGTTCAGTGTCCCTAAAAATGCCCAAACCATGTGCTGGGGAATTCTTGGTAAACTTCCTGGCAGGAAAACTGGTGGTACAGCTAATTGTAGGTCCTTCTGTCAGAATCTGGGACCACGTGGGGCATCAGTGGGGTTGTAGTTGTGTAAGTAATACTCACAAATCCTGATTAAAGTAACAGAATAATAAATATCCATTAGCAGTGAATTTCCAGACACAGTAACTCTTGTACAGCTGCAGTCACTGGCATGTTGCTTTCCCCCCTTCAGCTCTGCAGGCTTCAGGCTGGAACCAAAATGCCTTCCACATGTCCAACTGGAATTTTGGCTTTTAAATGACAGGCTTCTGGTGATGGCACTTGGTGAGGGAGACTGCTCACCTCTGAGCTGGGCAGGGGTCTGGGCAGGGGGGGGTGAAACAGGGCAGGATTCCCTGGAGTGCTGAACTCTGGGAATGAGGAGGATGGTCCGAAGCCTCCAGGGTGCGACAAGATGCTGGTCCTGACTCTTGGTGCTGCTTTTGCAGAATTTGGGCTGTTAAGCACGGGGTCATTGTTGCTTTGCTTGGAGTGTCTTCAGCTGCTGCTTCCCGAGGTGCTGCAGCTGCCTGAGAGGGATTGCAGGGGGTACCTGGGGCGCCAGAGCTGCGGTGGCTCTGCCCTCAGCAAATTCCCTTCTCCCTCTCAAGTGTTGGCTGGCGGGCTGGTGTCAGAGCTGGGCCATTCCAGCTCCTCTGCCGCGGGCACTCCTTCCTAGGAGGGGCTGAGGAGGGGATCGCTGTGGGCATTCGGGGGGGGAACAAAGCAGTGCCAGCCCTGCTGCGGTGATCGCCTGGAAACCCGCTGGGGCGTGTGCCCGGGGCCATCCTGCCCCTGCCGGGGCTCTGCCATGGACAGAGGGGTGGCTTCCTTTGCCCAGCGCAAGGTCGATGCAGCCAAGACAGTCAGAGCTCTCTGCCTTCCCTTCCAAGGCCGGTGTGTGGGGCTCGCCCCGATTGCAGCCCCATTGCGGCCGATGGCCCCACTCAGCCCTCGGCTATGAGGCCCTTCCCCCCGCACCAGGCAGCCCCTGTGCTGGGCTCGGGCACCTCCCCGAAGACCGAGCTTCTTGCTGCTCTGCCCTGTAGCTTGTTTTTCTAAACGTCAGGATTATTGTCCAGCTTTCTAAACTGTACAACTGCCTGAGGCTGGAGCACTGCTCTCCCAGGCAGGGATTACCTGGAGCTTTTCCTGGCCCAGCAGCATTTTTGCTCCTAGACCCCAGCTGGTATTCAGGGACCCAGCAGGACTAAGTCTCACGGACTTGGACATATTTCAAGAGCCTCAAAACGTCAATATGGGTCAATTTACCTTTTTTTCTTTTCAATTTCTTACTAGTTCTCAGTATTGTAGTTTTTCTGGTTCTTCGGTCAAAATTCAGCGTTCAGTCTCATCATAAACACAACCATATGTCAATACCAGCTGCCCAAGTCCTGTACTGGGAAGAAGTGACTTTTCTACACATGTGCTGCAGGTCTAGTAGCATTTCTTACTGAGATAAAGTGACTTCACTCACCAGGAGCAAGGAAACTGGTCTGAAGTGACTTGTGTCACAAGAAAGGACTGAAGTGTTAGGTGCAAGAATTGCCATATCAGAAGCAGCTAGGCTGGCGAATCTAGTTCAGCTGACAGTTTAAAGAAAGGCTTGATGCCAAAACACCCTCAAACCCCAATTTGTGCACCTAAACACCACAGCTTTTATCCTGATTCTTGCCAGGACAGTTGAAGAATTCCTCAAGCTTTTCTGAATGTCCAGGCTGGGTTTGGAGCTCGATCCCCACTTGTGCTGCTCAGGTGGGTTGGTGAGTCCTGGTGGTTTCAGTGCTGATTCCTTGGGTCTCCAGGAGCCTGGAGTGGTGGCTATGGAGCACATTTGTGGTGCATTTGCAGGTGTAGGCAGCTGGGGCTTTGCTGGGTGTGAAAGGTCAGGTTTGGAGCTTCCCTGGGTTGGTGGACATTAAACTAGTGTTGCAGCACCTGTTTTCTAGAGCTTCTGTTTGACTCTGGGAAGTTGAGGAGGAAGAGCTTGGGTCCTGTGAGGGATTGGTGTACTTAAGATCTGCTGAACTATTTGTAACTAATTAAAATACAGGAGGTGAAGGATCACCCTGGGTCAGTTCAGAGAGGGCTGGTGCAGCTGAGTGAAGGAAGATCCTTTGTGGGAGAACAGCTCGGTGCATCTATCCTGTCTGCAAAGAAAGCACAGCCAGCACCTTGTTTCAGCAGCTCTTACTCAGGCTGTGCCATTGTGTCCTCCCCTGGGTGGTGAGTGTTGTTGAAAGACCTGACTGAGCAGAGTTTGTAGGTGTTGAAACAAATGTGGTGGCTTGGAACAGGTCTGAGGGCCCTGCTGCTTGTCAGGGAGTCCTGAGACCTGCTCCTCCTGGGCCCTCCTCAAAAAAATCAGCACTTGGCTACTTTACTTTCTTAATAACGTTCTAACTCAGAGGTTAAACAACATCCTGGCAGCTTCTTGTGGGTAAGAATGTGAAAGAGAAAGTGTGGCCCTTGGTGTGGAGCTAGAATCCATGGGTCTGGCTGGGTGAGGGACAGCTCAGCCTCTGCCTGGAATGTGGAGCATCTTTGCCACGTTACACAGAGCCTGCTCCTGCTGCTGATCTGTTCCTCCAACACTGAGCCTTTTGTAACCTTTCAACTCAAAGTATAGGGCAGGAATTCATCCAGTTTGTTTGAAGAGTTCACTGCTGCTCGTTCACCTCTGCCCCACATCTCTGGATCTCACTCATTAAATACCAGGGGGTGTGTCACTCCTTGGGGAGGTGGGTTTTCCTTTTAGCAGAGAGAAGGAAATGTCGCCTGTAGAGAACAAGCAGCTATGCCTGTCGTGCTGCACCTTTCTCACTGTGGAAGTGCTGAATTGGGGTTTAGGAGTTGGGCTGCAGGTGAGTTCTTGCCTGTGAAATTCTGGAAATACTTCTGAGATGAGTGTCTTAATTCCAGCCTTCTCTTGAAGTGTTTTATGTTGTCTCTGAATTTTACAGGATTTGTTTTGGGGAGAAATGAGGAAAAGCCCTTACTAATGTCTCATCTAGAGCTGGGTAGGTGAAATATCTTCACAAGGAAGTGCTGGGTGCAGTAGGTTGGATGGAAGGGTCTGAAAGCTTCAGTTTTGTGGTAAGGATTGTCTTCTAGTTCCCCTGGTTGGGTTTGTCCTGCTTGGAAGCCTCCCTGAATTTTCAAGTGGAGAAGTAGCAGATTTGGGTGGTGTTGAACAGTGGGCTTGAATTCTCCTCTATTTTAGTGTCCTGAGAGAGCTTCTTGTACAGCTTGGACAGAAATGGGCACTGACTGAGCTGCTGAGTCAAGTTCATCACAACCCAAATGTCCTTTCTCTTCCAGCATTGTAGCTCCTTGTCACAAGGCAGTGTTCCACCTGAGGAAGCTTCCCCCCTTTGCATCCTCCACGTGTGAGGTGCAGCCCTGTGCCTTGTCCAGCAGCACCAGGCTGGTCTTTAACCCTTCTAAACCAGGGCTGGTGCAGGGAAAGCATCTCCCAAGGGCTTTCCAGAGTTCCTGTAGGGAAATGGTGCCTTTGCTGGTGGATCCTGGGACTCCAGGGGTGAGGACCCTGCCTGTCCCACAGCCCTGGGGCTGAGCTGGCACAGCCCAGGCTGGATGCTGAAGGGCTCTGTGCCAATTGCAAATTACCCCTCCTGAAGCCCTTCTGGGTTTGTGTTACTGCTGGGGTGGGACTGGAGGTGGATGTAGGAAGTGGAAGCAGGTGCATTCCTTTTCCTCAGAGCTTTGATTAATTGTTAACTGAAACAGTTGAGTTGCTGGGTTTTGTTTAGTGTTTGTGGTAAGATTGGATGTGTTGCTTGATAAATGCCCCGTGTTTGCCACAGAGAAAACGTCCTTATTCCTTGTGGGTTATGGAGTAGGGGGCTCTTGGAGTTGTGGGTGTGGAGGTGGCTGTGTCTTTAATTCAGCAGTGAGAACTAGTGCTGACACTTCATGCTGGAGAGTGACTCGCTAACAGCGGTTTTGTCACTGAGCTGCAGGAAATCAGGCTGAGAACTCAGCCAGGCCGAGTGGATCTTGTACCAAACACAACTGTATCGATTTCAGAGGTAATAAAGCCTTCAGTGCTGGCTCCCCCGGCTCTTAACAACACTAAGCATTTGGTTATTGATGTTCTTTACCTGCACAATTAGGAACCTCTGGTTCTTCCTTGAGGTTGTTTCCTGTGAGCAGAGCGACTCCCCCTGAGTTCACTGTCCTGCTCAGAGGCTGGGTTTGCTCCGGAGGAGAGCAGAGCATGTGCAGGGCACAGGCAGGTCCCTGCCCTGAGCTCACACGCCCGCCTGGGAGGGGCAGCCCCTGCCAGCACAGTTCATCGGGTTGTGATTTGTCAGGAGCTCAAAGACAGAAACAAACAGCACTTTGTCCGGCCGGGCCGAGCGGTGACACTTGAACGGCTCTTGGCATTGAGAGCTCCCTGCAGTGGATGGAGCTCATTGTCACTTCACTGCCCGAGGTCACAGCCCCGGCAGCATCTGGGAGCAGCAGCTCCACAGGAGGCACTTGTGTGAGCAGATCCAAGGTCAGCCTTGTCAGGGGAACTCACTGGAACGTGTCCCTGGCAACTGGTGGCCCTGGGGTGAGGTGAATGTGTGCCAGGGCCGGCTGGGTGCTGCCCTCACACTCCTGGAGGCTGCAGGGAGGGAAGGAGCTCCAGAGCTTTGGACTGTCCAGAGAATCAGTCATGCTTATTTCTGCTTGACTGCTGAGACAATCTGACAGAGTATTCTGCAAATGCTGCAATCCACCTTGTAGTTATTTGGTTATATATTATTACAAGCCTTTCTTCATTGCCAATCCCAAGTGTGTAGACACAGGAAAAAGCCTCACTGTGTAATTTTTGTGGCCCTTTTGTGGAGCTCTGCTCATCAGGGCTTTTGATCTCTCCTACACGTGAGAGCTGGGTGAGAATGTCCCTGACACTCGCAGGTGATCATCAAATATTTGGTTTATCTTTAAGTAGTTCAGCTTGATTTCCTGCTGTTGATTCCATGCTGTTTGGTTTGTTTGCATTTACCTCAGCCAAGCAATAATAATTAACTCCACGCATTGAACTGATGGAATTCTCATATGGGGAGAACAAACCCATAACCATAATGCAATAAGCATTGCTGCAGCTTCCTGGTAATGAAAATTCCAGTAGTGAAGTACTTGATTTAATTTGTAAGCTTTGAGAAAATAGTGGTGGTGATAAAGTGACTTTAGAGCTGACTCTCACTTAGGCAGCTGCTTGGTGCCACTGAAATCTTGGGGTGTGAGGATGAATCCTGATGGAAGAACCGTGGAGCTGAGGATAAAAGCTGTTTATGTGAATGGAATATCTGAGCTCTTGTGTTTTTAAATTACTGGTGCTTGTGCAGGCAGTCTGGATGGCATTGTTTACTTCCCTCTGCTGAGTCTGTCTAGGTGTATTTAAGGTGCAAACTGCAGAGTTCAGGACAGTTAATTCCTGTCCTCCCACCCAAACCACACAGTTGAATCAAACACGTGTTTGTCTCCTGAAGTGGGTGTCCAAAATAGGTAAGACTTGCTGACTAAGGGGTGGGATATGGGACTTGTAAAAGGGACAATATCACCCCCAAAATCTGGCTTTGAGTGAGGAGAATCTTCCTGCAGGTCTCTGGGGCAGTTTATGTGTCCAGCTGGCATGGGCATGGCACTGAGGCTGCTCCTGGAGAGGGGAATCTCTCTTGGCTGTGGATGCCTTTGGCGGCTTTTTTGGCAGGAAAGGCCAACAGATGCTCTGGAGGGCCCATGGCACAGCTGTGAGGGTCCTGGCTGTTGTGTAAGGACAGCTCTGGCTCTGTGGGGAATGCAGGGGGGGCTCCCAGTACCCTCTGAAGTGACATCCCCCCCAGAGGCTTCTTTGTGCCCTCACTCTGTGTCCTGTGCTTACTTTCAGGCACTGGTTTCCAGCTGTGCAGGGTGAGGCACTGCTGTCTGCTCTGCACATCAGCTGATGGGTGAGTGGGCACCTCAGGAGCCTCAGAGCTCCCTGCACACACAGCTCTGTTCCACTCCAGTTCACAGCCTTCTGCTGGAGCAGAAACTTGCTCCGAAGCCAACTTTTCACAGTTCACCTTACAGGTACTGCCATGGATTTAGTATTGTATCTTAAAACATTGGTGTTTTGAGTGATTATTGAAGAATTGAAGGTGAACACTGGGTTTGGAGGGCAGTTTGCCATGATGCCATGATGGCAGCGAGCTGTAGTGTGAGCAGAGCCACTCTAAGTGCTCTGCAGCATTGCAGGCAGGGCAGTGGTTGAGGCCAGGGCTGGGCTGTGAGCACAGCTCCCATGGGCACACTCGTGTGAGAGGGACAGAACAGCACAAGCTGGGCTTGGAGATGATGTTCCTTTGAGCAGGACAAGGAGTGGGGCACAGGCAGCCTCTGCTTTTGATCCATTCCACAGCCCCAGTGTCTGCTCAGGAGCTGAGTGCAGGGGTGGGTGAGAGAGAACACACCTCACAGAAATGGGCTTGTGTGGGGCTCTTCACTGGCTGTGACACGTCAGGGAGATGCTTCTGGTTTTCCATCTGCATGAGAAATGCACTCCCAGCTCTGCTCTCCCAGGCCGTCTGGTTTTTCCTCTTGCTTAGGTTTTTAGGTTGCTTGTGCACTAGTTTGTTCCTCATCACTCAGGTAGTTAGAGGGAACACCTGGTAATACCTGCAGGTTCTGTGATGGGTTTGGGGTGAGCTCTTGAGGTGTCTGCTGCTTTCTTGCTCCTGCCTCCAAAGGAAGTGTGGAGGTGTTCTGGGCAGGAAGGAACTCGTGTCCTGAGAGCCAAAGAGTCTGCGGGGCACTGCCCAGCAGAGCTGGGGATCCACTGAGCTTGGGCCTCATGGTCAGCAGTCAGTGAAGCACCATCTCCAGCACCTCCTTAACCTGCCTGGACTCCTTGGCAGAGTTAGCCTTCTAAACGTGCAAACTCTTCAAGGCAATCTATAGCTGTTTTGTTACCTTTTATGGTTTTTTATTTGTTGTTTGTTGTGGATTTGTAAGACAGATGCCTTGACCTGCAGGGGTGCTCTGCAGGTGCCCTCCCTGCTGCCCGTGGTGGCAGGAGTGTTTGCGCAGGGCAGAGTGACCCTCTGATGCTGCCAGAAGGCAGCAGGTTCTGTAGTGAGAGCCTGGGTTTCACTGGGTGGCAATGAGGTGGCCTTGAATGCCAGAAAACAGGATTGTCAAGGACTGATGAGGGATCTCTACCTTACTCTAGAGTCTCTTGAGGAGTCCTGGGTTTCTGATGGAGTTTAATGAACAGGTTGACAGCACCAGAGACAAGTGGTAACTTGAAGGGGGATTGACACTGTGGAAGTCAAGGTAAGACAAGAGGAAAATGTAAAGAGCTGACATGCCCTCACTGCCTTGCTTTCCATACCTGGGCAAGGCCTGGACACAACTTTGGTGCTGCTAAAAACTCCTCCCTCGTGTGGAAGCAAAATGCCAGGCTGCAGCTCCTCACTGCTGCTGCTTTAATTCCTCCTGAGGCCTTGTGCACCTCCTGGCAGTGCTGCCTTTCCCTGGGAGCACCACTGCAGCAGTGGAGTGAGCACTGGAAGCCTCAGGTAGTACCACTGGCTGCTTCTCAACTCTGACATCCTAGCCCAGGATTAGATGGCTCCCTGTCACTGTGGGGATAATGAAATGATTCCTACATTAACTCGTATTTCATTCAGTGGCTCCCTAGAGGATAGCCAGTACATTAGAGGGGAACTTGCATAAGACTTCTGACATCCTTTGGAGAAGTGAGGAGTTAAAGCTGTGCCACACAAAGCAGGGCAGTGGGGCCTCACTGAGGGCCCCTCAGTGAGTGTGGGCAGCTTATTGCACAAAAACCCTGATCTGGGGGGGTTTGTCAGTGGTTGTAAAAACCAGCCCAGAACCAGGTGGAGGCGGGGGCTGGTGGAATGGCTGTGCAGGCAGAGGGTGTTCCACCCAACTTCAGGACAAATAAATGGGGGGCCTGCAGCAATTCCAGCATGTGGAAGGAAAGCCATCCTGGTAAAGGGCAGCTGCTCCTGGTCTGTATAAAACCTGAGCCTTGCTGGGTTTCTGGTTTTAGTGTGAATGCAGGTTGAACAGGTGTAAAATGAAGTGTTAGTGCCATGGACCCTTTCCCCTGAGCTCAAATGCCTTGTGCTGCTCTGCAGGGGAACTTGGTAAGGGGTTTTCACCGGCAGGATGTTCAGAAACAATAAAACTGTGACTCCACCCTTGGCTTTAGGGCTGATCACTGTAAAAGAAGGCTGTGGGAATTAGGTGTGTTGACATTTTTGGCTCTAATGTGAGTCCTTGCTGCTGAATGTCTGTGTGTGAAGCTGCCACATCCCTGGGAATTGCTGCTGTGTTCTGAAGGCTCACCAGGAGTTTGTGTCCCTCCCAAAGAGGTTTGTCTGTGCTGTGCAATTGGGGCAATAAACTGATATAAATAAAGATTAAGCTGTTTGTGGGAGGAATGCTGATTGGATGTTCAGGTGCCTAATGATCTGTCTGATCTTTGGGACTGTGCTGACATCAGTAGTTCACCCCCACAGGTAATGACTGAGATAATTCTAAACAGAAGCTGCAACAGCCTTGGACACCTGAAGAAATCCAGAATTTCCAGGTGGCCCAATAGGATCTTCAATTACCTGGTATTTGTAGAAGCACATGGGTGAGGTGACTTTATCTGGGAAGAAGTTGTGGGTGGTGGTCTGGTGAGTCAGGTCAGTGCCATCCTGGAGAACCAGCTGTGTCCTGCCCTTGGATTGTGGTCCTGGCTGGGAAGTTCCTGGGAGCCTTTCCAGGTGTGTGTGGAGTTCTGGATTTGGTGCTGAGTACACTCCAGGCCTGGGTGCTCAGACCCCCAGCTGGTGGGATTGTGTTTCCCAAAGAGCAGAATCCTATAAAAATCAGGAGTGTTGGAAGAACTAGACTCTGGGTATCTGTTCTGGGAACACAAGATTCCTCTGGTGGCTTGAGCTCTTCCTACCCTTGGTTTTTCAGCCTTGTACAAATCCATTGCTGCCACTCAGGACATGGGGCAGTGTGGGAGCTCTGGGGGTCCTTGGCAGAAGAGGTGCTGCAAAAGGAGCAGTGCAGGAAGGGCTGGGTGGGTTCTGAGCTCCACACTCACTGCAGGGCTGAGGGAAAGGATAGAAGGAACATTCTGGGGTCAGGGAGAGTTGTGTCACTGAGCTCTGGGTGAGGGTTTATGGGAAGGAAGGGATTGAGAAGGGAATTCAGGATCAGACCTATTCCAAGAGAAGCTGAGCTGAAGGTGCCCCTAGCGCTTGTGATTCCCGATGTGTGACTCCTCACTCCTCCTGAAGCTGCAATCACCAGCTGATGTCCCTGGCCTGGCAGCGACAATACCTGTGGGGTCATTAGTGCTCAGGGCTTTCAGCTTCACCTGTCTTGATGGCTTATTGTGCAACTCCCTGTAACAGCCTGGCCCAAAACTCCATCCCCCAGCCAGGCCAGGGCTCTGCCTTCAGCAGCCCTTCACACCAGTGCCCTTTCCTCAGGGAAACAGGAACATTCCACACCAGGCTATTGTGTCCCATCTGACCTTGGAGGGTCTGTTTTTCAGCCCCTATGGCAGTGGCAGCTGGAAAAGAGAATTCTGCAGTTCAAACTTCAAGTTGTTGAGGCTGAACACAGGAGTTTGGCTGCAGGTGCTGGTTCCTGATGGCCTTTACTGCTCTGGAGGTCTCCACCACGAGGGCAGGCCTTGGGGACACTGGTGCCAGCTGGATCCGGGGCTGCTGCAGAGTTGTCCCATCTCCAAGCTCGGGGCACAGATGTGGTGCTTTGGATAAACAGGCAGAGCTTGGAGCCTTGCTCTTGGCTCACAGACTCACCTGAGCTGCCAAGTCAGCTCAGAGATGCAATCTTTGATCCAGGAGTTGGGCTCCTCTGCCATTGGAGTCCACATGAGCAGAACTGTGTGCAGGCTCCTGAAATACAAGACCTGAAAGCTGAGGCTGTTGCTGCATTCCTGTTGTTTATCTAAATTACAGTTGCTTTTTCATCTCAGCTCTGAGCATTGGCTTCCAGATTTGTCTCCACATGTAGATCTGTGTTGCACCAGCTCCATAACCTCTGGAGATAAGGGCTTGCACTAAAAGCAAGGCAGGCTCAAGGATTCTGGACACTGTTCTTAGCCCTGTTGTTGTTCCCTGGTTTTGCTCAGTGTGAACTTTCACTTGGAGTATTTTTCTGAGCTTAATTTCAGATTCCAGATTTAATATTGGAACAGGTTGTCTAGAAAGAATATTCCTTGTGGTCCTCAAGCCTTGGCTGGGTGAGTCTGGGAGCATTTGGATCTAATGGAGCTGTGCCAGGGGGGCTTGGACTCACTCAAGTGCAGGTGTGCACTCAGCTCAAATTTCCTGCCTTTTTTTGCACCTGTATCCATCTTGGTTCTTTTGTGTTTTCCCATTTGGGCTTGAAGGGGCAGAAGTAACTTGTGACTTTATTTTGAAGTTGAATATTAAATCTCGTTTCTGTGACAAAAATCTGGTGTTGAATTTGAGTCTGAGTTTGCTTTTTTTTTTTGACCCAGTCTCTAAACCTTAATGCTCCTTATTCATGTCCACTTTTTCCCCTCCCAAAAAGTTGCCTGATTTCCCTTTTCACTTTAAGCAAATACACCTGAATATTTCACCCTCATGGGTTTGACAGACCTCCCTTCATTCAGGTTCAGCAGGTACAGACTTGGTTTTGCTCCTCAGCTGGTCACCAGGAGGGGCTTCAAAAAGACTAATAGGCTAATTTAGGTCTTAATTTTTATTGTCAAGTGCATTTAATTGAAGCTTTAATTGATATCTACAAGTCACAAGGTAAGAATTGAAGTGTCACGAATGTGACTTGTGCTCTTTTCATGTCTTTGAGCTCCTGGACATGCACATGTTCTTGTGTGTCTTCATCAAACACCACTTGAGGGGCGCATGCTGAATTTACTGTAGGGCTGGCTGTAAATCTTTCCATTTCTTTGAAGGAAGGTTGAGCCTTGCTGGCTGGTAATGATTTAAATGCAAGACAAAATTGAAGTGGATAACTGCAGTTTCCTGACATACTTATTTTTTACAATCTGGGATTAAACCCTATTTAAGATGGAAATCACCTTCCCCTTTGCATCAGTGAGTGAGTGAGGTGTGACCTGCAGTGCCTGTGGGGGCTGGGGCTGTGCTGGGTTTGGCGAACCTGCTGAGGAGCCTTTAGAAGGATGAGTTATCCCTTAATTACAACCAGCTCTTTTGTAGTAAATTAGGTTTGTTTGAGTCACACAGGGAAGGAGTGAATGTTCTCTGAAGGATAAAACATGCAATGACTACTTCTGTTCTCTGTACTAGTGTTTTCCTTTCTTGTCTCTACCAATAGGAATGAGTTTCTTTAGGGGGAAAAAGTAGCTGAGAGAGGTTTGAGTTTGGAGTTCACTTGGCTGGAATGAGTCCACAATAAACCAGATTTTGGGGGCAGTGTTAGAACATGAGTTTTCTGTATTCAGGCAATTCCATCCCCACAGCCATTCAGCACTGGAAGCAAAGGTGGCTTCTTGCACTACTAATTTGTGCTTTCCTAAAGGTCATTTAGTGTAGAGTAGGAGACTGGAGTAATATCTTTGTGTTAAAGGCTGAGAGAACTTGATGTGGCCTGATTTAAATGAGCAGGGGGGAAATGCAGGCTTAAATCCTCCCCTGGAGAAACCCCTGCTTGTTGGAATCCCAGTTTCAATGTCAGGATTGACCAGGGAAGATCCAGTTCCCCCCCAGAATGAATTCCTTTTTCCACATCAGGCATTTGTGTGCTGATACCCTTCTGTGGGAGCTTGAACTTGAGTGGGTTTCACTTTACTGGGAGAGGGACAGACTGAGACTGCCGAGTGCAGATCTGTCCACCCCCATTTCACTGGCAGAGCTGCATCTGTTGCAGAAACTTCAGTTCAGTTCTGGCTGAAACTCAGTATTTGGATACTTCAGCAACCACAAAACCTTCTTTGGTGCCTCTGAGATGTGTCAATATATTTAACTTGAGCTTCCTGCTGTTTAGTTTTTTAGAATAAGCATATTCTGTTAATCCAAGTAAATTCTTTCCTGGCTCTGAATGGCAACTTGAGTGCAAGTGGCCAAGGCTGTGTGCTTGGAGTATTGTGGGAGGTGTGATGGAGAGAAGATTTTGGGGAGTTCTCGTGACTGGACTGGGCAATCTGGAAACAGCACTTCAGAAATTGTGGCTGTTCTTGCCTTTGACACCTTTGGGATTTAAACACCTCCCATGACTCAGTGTCTGCAGCACTGCTGGGCTTGGAGAGAAATAAAATGAGAAGAATGTGCCTTGTGGAGGTGACAAAGTGAGCAGGTGTTGAAGAGCTCAGTACCTGCAGCAGGTGCTGCCCACTGACCCCCAGCTGAGGGGCATGGAAACGCTCCTGGGGCCTGGGAGGAGCTGTGGGACCCCGGGGCTGCTGCTGGGGAGGAGCCAGCCTGGCTGGGCTCGGAGGCACAGACACCTCCAGGGCCCTGTGCCCTCTTGATTTGTTGGCAGGACCCTCCTTAGGGCTCTTGTGTTTTAGCTGGGGAGCTCCAGGCCTTATTTAAGTGCAGCCTGCAATGGAAACCAGTATTTTGCCAGTTCCATTTCCTGCTTGTCAGAGTAACTATGACCTTGCGCAAGTGGAAAAAGATGGGAAGAACCAACTGACTTAGTAGGTGGGAGATACTGAGGGGTTTGAACTGTATTTGCTTTGCTTTTCCTGCTTTTTCGTTTAGCTTTGGTGAGGTGAGGTGTTCAGGCTAGGTTGGATGGGGCTTGGAGGAGCCTGGGGTAGTGGGAGTGTCTCTGCAGGGCAGGGGGTGGGACTGGAGGAGCTATAAGGTCCCTTCCAACCCAAATCATTCCAGGATTCCGTGAATGGTCTGTCCAGAAAAAGGACATGAAGCCTCAGGTTTCTTGGAGGCAGTGCTGGTACGTTCTCCAAGTGATCCCTTGTGATCCAGGTGCAGGTATGCTCCTTATCCAGGGCAGAGACCCGAGTTGTGTGGGTCTCACCAGCTGCAGGGAGCCAGAGCCCTCCCTTGTGTGCCTGGTGTAGGCTCCTCCCTCGGGAGGCAGCTCGGCTACAAACGGAGCAACCTGCTGGGCTTGGGGAGAAGCTGGAGCTGGGAGATGATGACACAGCCTGGAAGGAGCCACTGCTCGAGTGCAGGGAGGGCAGGACCTGCCCTGTGTGTGGCTGGGGCTGCCAGGAGCCAGCTGGGGGTTCCCCTGCAGTCCCTGGGGCTGCTGGGGCTCCTTATCGTGCCCAGGCACATGGGCCTTTATCTCCTCACAGGAGACTCTGGCAGGGCTGACACAGCAGTGGCTGCTTGGATGGGGAGCGCTCTTGACGTTTTGGCAGTGGGTGATGCCTTAACAAGTGTTTTGGAGTGTTCTCTAGAAAAACAGCTGTTTGTGAGCCTAGAAAAGCTCGTCTGTTCCTTGAACAGCTCCTGAAATGTGGGATTTAGGGGGTCAGTTCATTAAAAGGGTCCTTGGTTCGGTTACCAGGATAGCTTTGCATGAGCCAATCAAGAAATACCTGAACTCGGTGCTTTTCTTGTTTTGAATTTACTTACTGTCTGGCGCTGCCAATGGTGCCGTGAGCAAACAATGTATCCTCTGCCATGGAAGGAAGAGCTCATCCCCAATCCACAGGTAGTGGCAGAGAAATGTGGATCCCTCCTGAAGACACCTTCAGTTCCCTGGGTTCAGCAGGCAGCTTTGTGCCTGAGGGCTCTAATGCAGGGCAGGGCTTTAGGGTCTTTTCAAACCTGCTGTTTGCACTGGGAACTCTGCCTTTTAAACTGAAACGACTTAATGTTCCTCCAAGCATTGAGCAGGCTGGGGGATGAGCAAGAGAATTGATTAGTTCTGTGACGAAATGGCCTTTCTGCAGGAATTGGAGTATAAAAGTTGTATAAATGTGAAATGTGCTGCAGAGTGGGGCTTCCACAGTCTGCTCTCTGAGGTTTGGATCAAGGAGCTGGATTATGTCATGAGGGGTCTGAAATGACAGAGGGGGTGGAAAGGGGAGGAATGTGGGAGCATTGTCCCTTCTGCTGCCTCACTGTGCTTCAGGGAATGCCTGTGGGTCTGTTTGAAAGCAAAAACCACCTCAAGTGCCGCATGAAAAAGGGCATGTGCAGAGTGTTGCACAGTTTTACCCAGTGCTGGTGTCAGGCAGATTGAAATATCACCTTTCCCACCTGTGTGAGGTGATCCCTGCAAATGGTGGGCACGGAGCCTCCCAGTGCCCCTCTGTTCCTCCAGGAGGGTGGGTGTGCCTTGGTTCAGTGTCATGTGATGGGTTAAAGCTTTGCCCGTAATTACATTCTGCAAAGGAGGCAAGCAAAGAAAGTGATGCCTTGGGAAGAGCAAACTGACTTTGTGTCCTGTCCCAGGCTGTGCAGCACAGCGGGGCTGGAGGAGGGATTTTTGCAAGAGTGTGTCCCCAGGACACAGGGAATGGCTTCCCACTGGCTTAGATGGGATACTGGAAGGAATTCCTGGCTAGGAGGGTGGGGAGGCCCTGGCACAGGGTGCCCAGAGAAGCTGTGGCTGCCCCATCCCTGGAAGTGTCCAAGGGCAGATTGGAGCCACCTGGGATATTGGGAGGTGTCCCTGCCCAGGGCAGAGAACAGGATGAGCTTTGAATCCCTTCCCACCCAAATCATCCCAGGATTCTGTAATTCCTGGGTCTTTGTGGGGGCCTGAGATCCCTGCTGGGGACACCTTGTGACAACTCCAGCACTTATTTCTGAAAGCATTAAGGAGATTTGTAAGAGGTACTTGGTATTTCAAGGAAGTTGTCTTATGGCAAAAGCATCGAGTGATGTTTTGTTAAATTTTCAAAGTTTTGGGCCAAAGTGGTGAAAAAGAGGCTGACTTGCCCACTGAGGAGCTGATTGCTGGGACTGTGTGTTGCCCTGAAATAGTTCAATGGGTGGAAAAGCCTCTTGAGAATGTACCTTGAAACTCCAAAGGAGCCTTCAAATCCCATTTGCTTCTTGATTCTTCCCGTTTCCAAAGCTTTGGGTGTTGCAGTGGCTGTCAGTAAAACCCTGCTGGGGGCTGGGATCAGCTCCTGCCCCAGTTACAGGAAGGACTGGGCTGAAGCAGGAGGTGCTTGGAGCAGGGAAAGGACATCAGGAGGATGAGTCAAACCTTGGAGACTTGGAGGAACAGCCACTTGTGCATGGCTGGTTGTTGCCTTTCTTCTAGGAAACAGGGGGGTGACTCAAACGGGGGGGAATGGGAGCTGTGAGGAGCCCATGATTCCCTTTCCTCTCCCCTCTGCCATTTCCAGTGGAAGCTTCTGCAGCCTGGTCTGAGCCTTGCTGTTTGTTCCAGAGCTCCAGTCCCTGTGATCCTGCTCGCCTTTCCAGCCTGGAACCATCGCAATTCCAGCTCGGGCCCTGGACATCCTTTATCCTGCCAGCTTTCATTTGACTCCCACATCCCAGTCCCATCCTTGCAGGTCTCTCCCCAGTTCACACCCATCCCTGGAGCTCACTGGTCCTCCTTGGCAGCTCTTCCTGCACATAAAACAGAGGAATGTGGAGCAATTGAAATAAAAGGAAATTACAGATGTGGTGCAGGGGGTCCCCGATGGGTAAATTGTACCCTGGCTTGCGGGGATAATTGCAGCCTTCGGATCTCAGGGTTTTATCCAAACTAAAAAGGGAATTAAAAGACATGGAAGACTGAAATCTTACAAGAAAAAGTGATGTTTTCTTTGGATTTTGGTTTTGAGCTTGCTGTGGTCTCTTGACTTTGGTTGTTTTGAGGTCACTGATGGGGAATATCGATCCTTTTCTCAGAAACATGCTTTCCTAAAAAGCCCTTTTATTTTTGGAATAATGAATACTGTTATCTCACCTAAGGTTCTACTGATTTTGATTCTGTACATCAGTTATGGAAAAATGGACCTTCCTTGGTGCAGAATCAAATTCCTCTGTATCCCCTTTGCTCTGAGCCTCCAGGGTCTCAGCCGGGCCTCTCCTGCCATTTCAAGCTTTGCTCTCTGTTTAAAACAGTTTCTTTGTTTTAACCTCCAGCTGTTTCTTCTACATTTAATTTTGGAAGAATGTAAGGAGTGATCTTTAACAAATATGCAAAGATAATCAGCTTAATCAAACTGCTTTGAAAGCAGATTAATGGCTCTCCAAGTGGGAAGGTGCAGGAAGCCAACCTGCCATTAGGGGATGAGTCAGTGCAGTGACAGATGTTGACAAAACTTGTTGGATGCTTTGGACTCTTAAAATTAATTTTATTCTTGGCTTATCAAAGCAGAGGTAGAACAGAAAATGGAATGAGACCTTTTCCAAGTGCTCTTCTGGAGGACAATTCCTGTCCATGTGGCTGTTGGGCTCTGCTCTGTCAGGTGTTGGTGTGCACACACCTCCATATCCAGCTGCTTCCAAACTAGGACTGTTGTCATTTCATCTGGGGGAGTGTATGTTAGAGAAGGCAGGGAGAGCTGGGGGGGCTCAGGGGGCCCCTGGAGTTCTCTGCAATCCCTGACAGGAGGGGGGACCCGGGGGGAAGTCGGGCTCTGCTCCCAGGGAACAAGGGACGAGAGGAGAGGGCACGGCCTCAGACTGGGCCAGGGCAGGGGCAACGTTGGGTGTTAGAGAAAGTATCTTCCCTGGAAGGGCTGTAAAGCCTTGGCACAGCTGCCCAGGGCAGGGGTGGGCTCCTTATCCCTGGGAATGGTCCACAAACGTGGTCATGGCTCAGTGGTGACCACAGTACTGCTGCATTGATGGTTGGACTTGCTGATCTCAGGGGGCTTTTCCAAGCCTGATGATTCCAGTAGAAACCACAAAATGTCTCCCTGAAGATCAGCCTTCCTTCCTTTCCATGTTTGAAACCTTTATGCTGAGGAGCAGCCTTGCCCATCCAGCCTCTGCATTCCCAGAGCTTCCGGAGTCCCCCCAGCTGGAGGGCAGCTGATATGGCCTTGAGTTCCTGTCCCTGAGCCCCAGAGTAGTTGGGAAAGGGAGCTGAAGTCCACTGGGAAGAGGAGGAAAAGAGAGGGGCAGAGAAGAACACACAGCCAGTGTTTGAGCAGGAGGGGATGAAATCAATGGTGAGTGTGAGAGATTCTGGTGCAAGGGGAGGTTCTGTCACAGCACAGGTTGGGGGTTGGGATATTGGGAAGTTACAAATGCAAACAGGAATGGAGAACTTCTCCTCCAAACCCACACTTGCATAACACTGAGTTGTGACATGGGGTGGCATAACCAGGGTGGAAATGGCACGTTTTGGCAAAGGGAGGGGAAAATACTCCTTCAGAATAGTCCAGTGCCAGGGAAAAAGGCCTCAGTTGCTTGGGTTTGTTTACATCTTTAGGGGGGATAACTTGGAGCTGCAGAAAATCTGGATTTGTTTTTCTTGCAAAGCTCTTTTCCCTCGTGCCGTTTCACTTTAAGCTTATCTAATCATCTCTCTTCTGCTCTGGTAGATAGAGCCTTTCAGGGAAGGAACTGAAGACACAACTTTCCAATCAGCTAATTAAACAAACATGTTTATTAAAACTTCTCCAGAGGTGTTTTTTCTAGCTATTTGCCAATGTTTTACTTAAAGAAATGTCAAGAAAAACATTGTCACAGGCTCATATAATTTAGGTTTTGGAGTTTTTCTAGTCCAGCACTACTCAGGGTAGGGTTGACTTTGCTGTTGGATTGGGTTGCTTAAGGAATTGGAATTCCAAGGGTTGGAATATCTTCAGGGATAAAAGTTCTACAACTAAGAAATCATTATTTGGAATTATCCCTCACAGTTGTATTATTACATGTATTTCAGTGTTATAGTGTGAGTGATAGACAAGCAACTGCTCTCCTTCTCAGCATCTTCCATGAAAAACATTGGTGGTGAGACCCGGGTGAAGTGTTTGCCTAATGCCCAGGTTCCCAAAACAGTCAATGGAACAGGATCTTAAGAAGGTGGTTCAAAGGAAAGGCCTGAGTTTGGGTCTTGCTGTTCTCATCCCTTCAGTCCTGGGGCCCGTGGCAGAGCCACTTGTGCCAAGTTTAAATTGGGCACCTGAACTGGAATCCAGGGCACAGGATTCTGCCCCCACCTGCAGAGCTGCTCCAGAGCTGGGGAACAGCACAGGGAGGACGTGGAGCTGCTGGAGAGAGACCAGAGGAGGCCACGGAGATGCTCCAAGGGCTGGAGCCCCTCTGCTCTGGAGCCAGGCTGGGAGAACTGGGGGTGTTCACCTGGAGAAGGGAAGGATCCAGGGAGACCTTGGAGCCCCTTCCAGAGCCTAAAGGGGCTCCAGGAGAGCTGGAGAGGGACTGGGGACAAGGGCTGGAGGGACAGGACACGGGGAATGGCTTCCCAGTGCCAGAGGACAGGGAGAGATGGGATATTGGGAAGGAATTCCTGGCTGTGAGGGTGGGGAGGCCCTGGCACAGGTTGGGCAGAGAAGCTGTGGCTGCCCCTGGATCCCTGGAAGTGTCCAAGGGCAGGTTGGAGAACCTGGGAGCAACCTGGGATAGTGGGAGGTGTCCCTGCCCAGGGCAGGGGGGTGGGATGGGATGGAGTTTGAGGTCCTTTTCCACCCAAACCACCTGGGATGAACCAAACCAGCTCTGAGGACGTGACAATCTAATAAAGGTGATCCAAAGCCAATTCCTTACCTGATGTGTTTGACTTTATAGGATTTACCAAAGGGTCCTCCCATCTCCTGCCCTTTTCTTTCCCCTGGCGCTGAGTGTGTTCCCTGTGGCTCTCGGGGCCCAGGTGCCCCCCTGGGCTATGCTTGGCCCCTCCCTCAGGTCCCCCCCGGGGCTGGCACTGTGCTCTCCTCAGCAACTGCTGCTTTGGGGAGAGCACTGCAACTCCCAGTGTTTCTCCTCACAGGCAGCTTTTCCCCCTCACTTTGGCACCAGCTGTTGCCTGAGGAAGTGCTCACGTTGGAAGTGCTTATCTGAGCCCAGCAGCAGGAATGCTGGATGAGCCTGGCAGGAATTATTGACACTCACGTTGGAAAGGCTCCCCCTGTTCTGAAACTTCCTGACAAAACTCTGGAGAGTCACTGCCTTCTTCCAAGCCTCATTAAAATCAATAAAAGCTTGTTGCAGATTTTGTGAAGGGTTTTTTTCCCCCTCATCTCTTGGACCTAAACCACACAAAATCAGTCCAGCTCCTGCTACTTGAAATGTGTATCTTGCCTTTTGAAAAGCAAATACATGGCCAGAAAACTGTCTAAATAGAGTCATTCTGGGGTTGTGTGCTTTGCCTTCAGAGCTCTTTTTTTTTGTGTGTGTTTAATAAACTTGCCCCTTATTCCCCTCAAAGGTGACTTTGTCCCATCAGGCAGCTGTGAGGTTTAACTTGTTGGTACCTCCAAGCAAAGCTGTGTCCATCCCCTTTGGGTGCTGGGCTTGGTTGTTGACCCATAAAGTTCCTGGAATTGGTGTTTGACTTGTTGGTTGAGAGAGGTTTTTTTAAAAAAATAAAAACAAAGTTGAGCTGTGTTGCAAGTACCCAAATGTTGCTCTTAGAAACTGTTTTCTGAGGTGGTAAATGGAAGTTTAGCTGATATTTGGGACAGTTGGCATGGACACAGGGCCTTTCTGTGAGAGCACAGCATCCTCAGGGCACTGCTGGTGTCAGGGCTGGCTGGACACAGAGCCATGAGATTCCCTGAAGGGGGAACACCAGGGGAAATGGGGTTGTACTTGGAATCCTGGAATGTCCTGAGCTGGGAGGGACCCCCAGGGATCCTCCAGTCCAGCTCCTGGTCCTGCTCAGACACCCCAAGGGTCCCCCCCCCGACCCTGAGCGTTGTCCAGACTCTTCCTGGACACCAGGGAGTGGTGTCCCATCAGTTTGGCTGCTGGTGTGATTTAGGAACAGCTGGGTTTATTCTGGGACTTTATTTGTGGGGTTTGGGTACTTTAGTGTGAAACTGTTCCCCAGCAGTGATTCCAGGGTCACAGGAGCCATCTGGGAATACTGCTGGAGCACCTGGAGTGAAGCACATCACATGCTGTGTCCATAGAATTGTTCTGACAAACAGGTCTTTGTGACAGCACTTCAAATCAATTCGTGAGGCAGTGACTGTTTGTAGAGCACTTGGGAAGCCCAAAGGATGGGGCCTGGGGATGCTCTCGGGGGCCCTGCTGCTCCCTTTGGGGTTTTGCACTGTTGGCCCAAAGTACGTGGACAGCAACCCCTGTCCGGGGTCTCCATCTGCTTTCCTTGGGGGGGGGAATCTTACTTCAGTGTAAAATTAAAAAAACACTTAGAAGACCAATATAAGTCCAGTTTACCAAAGAGCACTCCTATGATTTTTATTGCTAAATAATTTAATTTTTATCCACTAGTTTAAAAAAAATTGTGAATGGCTTTGTGGCCACAAGTTCAGAACTGCTCCTTAACCAGAGAAGAGGCTTTTCCCAGCACATGTGGATCTGTTGGAATCCAGTCCTGGAATCCTTTCTTTGGGCATGTTCAGGTGTAGTTCCAACTTGCAGAGCACTCAGACCTTTTCCTTTTCCTCCTTGTTGAAGCCAAACTCACCTTACAGTGGAGTCTCCTGTCGAAGTTGCTGTTTCACAAGTGGTTTTGTCAAATGAAGGTTCGTATTTTACAGCGTTGTCTTTTCATTTGCAGCTGCCAATGTGAAGCATCAGGAGAGAATAGTTGGAATTTTCTGGGACAAGAGAGCACTGGTTTATTCTCTCATTCTTTGGTAAGAATTGCACTGTTTTAGTAAAATCAGCTGCCTGTTGAAGGTGGGTTCTGTGGTTATCATTGATTACTCTCTTAATGAGGTGTTTCCCAAGGTCTTAGAAAAAAGTCAATATTTTGGGATTAAGTTGGAGTTTGCAACCTTGAATTCTTAAAAAAAGATTCTGATTCTTAGCTGTGCACAGTGCGAAAACACAATTCTTTGTCCTGCTCCTATTCCTGAATGATGTTCCAATATCCAGTAAATATTATTCACTATCTTCTGTCTGTGGTGCCAGGAAAGAGGAGAAACCCAGGATTGAAGGGAGCGAAATGGGTGTTTATCCTTATCTCAGAAACGTCCTCCCCTGCCAAAGGGGAAGAGGGGTTTTCAGTCTGCAACAGAAGCATCTTTTGCTCAAGGGGGATCACATTCCTGAATGTTTAATGCTCCCTTGCCAGAACCTTTGGATTCCAATCTCCATCTCAAGCTCTGGGGTCAACTCCAGTTGATTTTGATATGAAAGTAAATGGAATTCAGGATCTGGATGGGGAAGGCAGAGGAACAAAGTGAAACACTTGGATTCTTCCTTTTTCCTTTTTTCCTCTTCAGGTTTTCTTTTTCCTTGCTGGAAGTCCAACTGCATTCAAATACATGTGAATTTAAGTGATCCTTTATTTGTATAATCTTTCTGTGTTTAGAATCTCTGGCAAACAGATGGTTATTGCTAGTCTTAATTATGTACATAATTTAAACCAGAAGGCACTTCTGAAACAAAAGGTAATTAAGATGTTCCCACAGATGCTGAACAGAGTCTGGGGTTACAACCTTTGCTCATCATTTATCCTTTCAAGCAGAGCACAAGGATGGAGAATTAACAAGACCAACATCTTTTCTGGTGTAATTTAATGCACATGAAATTGATAATATCACCTTTTTTGGCCTCAGTGCTGACCAAAACCAAAGTTATTCCTACCAATATAAAGCACTGTGTGTGAACTGCTTTTTATGTATGATCCAATTGATGGGGAGGAGCCTGAATTTAAGGGAGCTTTCCTGATGATGTTTTCTTGTGCAGTTATTGTCTGAGCTGTATTGCAACATTTCCATTTTAATTTTGGGAAGAGCTGATTATATGCCAGCTGCAGTTAAACAAAATGAGAATTGTCAATCCATTCTGCAACTAATCCCAAAAAAGGGGAAGGGTCACCTTGGGAGTGGGTTTCTCCAGGCAGGTGTTGCTGGGCTGGCTCTGTCCCTGGGAGGAGGAATCACCATGGGCACAATCCCAGAGTGACCCCTGTCCTCACTGCTGAGGCTTCTGAAGTGAGGAGCCCCCTGTGACCCTTCCTGTGTCCCAGGAGTGACCTGGCAGAGTTTGCTGGGTGGAAGGCAAGGACATTGCTGGGTGATTGTGGGTGGTCCATCCCTCCCCTGGGCTCGGCCCAGTGACCATGAGCTCATGGAGTGGGATCAGCTTGTTGACACGATGGGAAAGGCTTTATTTCTTTGTGTGTTCACTGCCCATCACATCAGTGGATTCACTGTAACAATTCAGCCTTTCTTGCTATTTTTGTCAGCAATTTTCAGAACTACTTTGTGTGGTGGCAGCAAAGTCACTGGAGCATCTCAGTAATCCCCAGACCCTGCAGTGTTTGCTTTAGAACCAGTCCTATAACCTCCTGTACCATTTATCTTGGCAGCATCCCCCTTTGTATCTGAGAATCCTCAGTCAAACTCACACAGGCATGTTTGTTTTCCACGCAGCTTTCCCAAAATTCACCTTAAAAAGGGAGATTCTCACACTCATGGAAAAAGCCACACTGTCACTTTAGGAGCTGTTTTGCAGCCCAGTGCAGGAGTTAGGCTGAAACGTGGTGCAGTAATTTGGGTGGTCTCTGCTGGTGCTTTTTGCTGGGTTAGAAGCGCAGCTGTAAGATAATTTTAAAAGATCTAATTTTCTAAGCTAATACTGGTTTTATTAATATACATGGTTATATAATAAACTCCAAAATTGATTAGATCTATTTAATCTGAGGTATAAAAGCACAATTTTGTCCAACACAGCACCCAATAAAACTTTTCCTCAGTGATAGACTCAGATGTGTAATAAAGCTCATCTTTTTAGTTAGGTTGATGTTTCTGTGATAATTGTGCTGGAAGCTGAAGGAACTTTTGGAAATCACAAGATACTTTTTCTATCATGGAACCTTGGAATGCTTTGAGTTGGAAGGGACTTTAAAGCTCATCCCATCCCACCCCTGCCATGGGCAGGGACACCTCCCACTGTCCCAGGTGGCTCCAACCTGCCCTTGGACACTTCCAGGGATCCAGGGGCAGCCACAGCTTCTCTGCCCACCCTGTGCCAGGGCCTCCCCACCCTCCCAGCCAGGAATTCCTTCCCAATATCCCATCTCTCCCTGCCCTCTGGCAGTGGGAAGCCATTCTCTGTGTCCTGTAAACAGTTGAGTGTAAAAGCAATCTCAAAATCCACTTGTAACTCCTGTGTTCACTTTGATCATTGAGTTCCTAATAGGCTGATTTGCATAAACCTCAGGAATGTGTTAATAACTCCAGGCAATTTGTAGGTGATCAAAGATTGGGGATTGTTGGCTTGTGGAGAGAGCAAGTCCCTGGAGCTCTGTGATCTGGGGCTCTTGGAAAGGTCAGTGCAGGAAAATGGGTATTTTGATATATCCGTGGATATCAAAAATGAGGATTTTTATCTGAATAAGAATTCCAGTTCATGGGCCATAGTCAAAACAACATTGTTCCAGGAGAGTCCCAACAGCCCATATTTCCCAGCAGATCAGATGGAGTGATCCCAGTGATCCCTTTGGATTTGTAACCCACATATTTGTGATTCACCATCTACAGATAGATGACTTGGGACCAAATTCCAGGGCATCTGGAAAAATGAACATGTTTTCATTTAAATCCTATAAACACTGGTCTGATTGCTGCCTGCAGACAGGTGTTCTCCCAGCAGCACCTCCAAGGTGATTTTTCAGGATGAACAGAAGGAGCCAGACATATTTGGAAACAATTTTGGCTCTCAGGAGAGGGATCTTCTACAGGCTTCATCTTTTCATAATTACTGTTTGCTCCCAGTTTTCTAACCGCTACATTCTCAGTCTTTAGAAGTTAATTTGTATTTATTTGGCAAAAGAAAATGAACTTCACCGTTGTACTTTTCTGTTTTTCCAGATTTTAATAAGTCAAGAGCCTCAGAGTACTGCGAGTAAAGAGGATTCCTCCTCCTGTCCAAGGCCTGTCATGGTAAGAAAAGGGGTTTGTGGGGTCTATTAGAGAGCAGAAGAGTGTCAAATCTGAAAAACTTGAGGGAATTAATGTTTGCACGTGGGGTTGTTGAGTTTTAAGCACAGTTCTAGTTTAGGCTAATGCATTTTTCCTAATGCTACTAGAAATCTTTCTGAATTTTAATGACTGGATTAATCAACCTGCAGGAAGGAAACCTGTTCCCCATATCACATTTAGTTGTCTGAGTGCCTGTCATGAAAGTTCAGTAACTTTAGGAAGTTGCTGATCCCTGAATTCCCTGAACTCTTCATCCTGTGTGAGCTTTTCCCTGGTTGTTGACAGCTCGTGGGTGAGTGACAGTGCTGAGGGTAACTAAAGCTTTGTTCCTCAGGATGAAGAGACTCAGCACAGCCTTGAATGCATCCAGGCTAATCAGATTTTTCCCAGGAAGCAGCTGATCCGAGAGGATGAGAACCTTCAGGTAATCACCACCCTGCTCCTGGCCAATCACAACAACAATGTCTCCAGTTGACCTGTGGATTCTCTGGCCTCCCCTGCAGGATTTGAATTCACAATTGGCACAGAAGCAGCAGGAACTCATTTTCTTCTTAAACACCCCCATGCTGTTGGTAGAACAGAGAGCTCAGGCAGTGCAGTACAAGTGTCTGAAAAATGCCCCTTGTGCTAATTTCAAATGCCAGGTTTTATTCCATGTATGTTTGTTTTTTTAAACCACACCACCAAGCTAATTAAACACTGCCACTGCATCTGGTTACTGGGAAGCCCAAAGCCTTATGTTGCACAAAAAGGGATACTTTTTGGTTTCTCAATTTTCCAAAGTTCCTTTTGAAATCAGTTTAGTTCAAATGATTTGCCTGAAAATCCTGGAATGGTTTGGGTGGGAAGGGACCTTAAAGCCCATCCAGTCCCACCCCCTGCCATGGGGTGTTTCCACCAACTCCCGCTATCCTCCTCTTGGCCAGGTGGCTCCAACCTGGCCTTGGACACTTCCAGGGATCCAGGGGCAGCCACAGCTTCTCTGGGCACCCTGTGCCAGGGAACAATTCCTTCCCAATATCCCATCTCTCCCTGTCCTCTGGCACTGGGAAGCCATTCCCTGTGTCCTGTCCCTCCATCCCTTGTCCCCAGTCCCTCTCCAGCTCTCCTGGAGCCCCTTTAGGCTCTGGAAGGGGCTCTGAGGTTTCCCCAGAACTCTCTCTTCTCCACCTCTTCCATGTGGACATTTTATATCAGCTGAAGAGGGAGCTTGTTTCAATGCAGTATGAAATATTTTTAATTGATTTAAGCTAAGTTGGTGTAAAACCATATTATTTTCAAGGTGAGCATTTATACTTTTCACCCAGCTCAGCTAAGTTGGGCTTAATTCACATTTCTGCTTAAGCAGTGGCAATTTTTCTGTGACTGCAGGTTTTCTTAACTTTATGAAACAGCAGCATGTTGTGCATTTTTACATTTTCAGTGAGAAATATGAAGCAAAAGGTATGACTTTCCAACTGACTTGAGCTGTGTAGCATTTAGGGATCCAGCCTAGGCTGGTTACCTGCGCCTGCTTGGGGAATAGTGGGGAAATAGCAGAGAAGATGATTCATCTTGGGTGTTTTGCCTACTTTAGGGTGGATTTAATAACATTATGGAAATGCCACTCTCCATTAAGTAAGGAGTGAGAGCATAATTCAAGGGCTTGGTCAGCCTGCTTGCCAGAATGTGAGGATATTTTTCATAAAAATACAGTTCTTTCCCTGACCAAGCACTTACCACTCAGGAAAAGTAACATAAAATGAGGGCTCACTGAAGAAAAAGGCTCCAGTCACCCCCTGAGCCAGCCTTGCCTGACCTCCCTCCTCAGCAGGAGTTCTGAGCAGGGTTTCCCTTGGATTTGAGGGTGTTTGTGCTCCAGGAAGGGCATTTTTTGGTGAGTGGTTTCTGGGAGATGTTTCTTGCTGCAGGTGCCGTTCCTCGAGCTCCACGGGGAGAGCACGGAGTACGTGGGGAGAGCAGAGGATGCCATCATTGCCCTGTCCAACTACAGGCTGCACATCAAGTTCAAGGAGTCCGTGGTGAATGTAAGTGCTCTTCTCCCCTCCATCCTAAGTGCAGAATTAGGGAAGAGCAGGTGGTCTTGCCTTTTGAGGGCAGCTAATTAAAAAATCTGTGTGTAATGTTCAAATCCCATTGCTCAGGGAGGACAGACAGGTAGATTGACCCCGAAATCAAATCCCATTGCTCAGGGAGGACAGATACATATTTAGGCACCAAAAGGTGACTCAGCACCTCTGAAAATCAGGTTCCATGAAGAGATGTCACATCACTCAGTGTTTACTTTGCAGGGAGCAGTAGTTGTTTTCCACTGGCCATACAAAGGTGATAAAATATGTGCATGTTCAGGGGTAGCATCACTTGAATTTGCACTTCTCTGTAGTTAAACCTGAAATGAAACTTGACTTTCCAGCTGTAGGGACCACTGGAATGGTGGTGAGGGCAGACAGGTGTCCTGTAGGATTCCTCTGCTGCTCTGGGATACAAACCTGAATTCCAGGGCTGAATTCTCCAAGGGACCTGCTGATGTAAATCTATAATGTGTTACTGCTGGACTTTGTAATTCAGAGTCTCAGTGTTGTGTGGAATTGGCAACTGGAATTGCCCAGGCAAAGGATGTTGGACAAGGAGGAGCTGAGCCTTGGGGAACAGGAGTAGCCCTGGAAATCAAGAGTTTGTCCTGTGGAATGCCAGGGAATGATGGCTTTGCTTTATTAGGGAACCCACTACTGCATGTACTGTGCTTCCTGTCATAGCTGTCCTTGGGATAATTGGGCTCATTAATTTTTAAGAATTTTCAATTTAATATTTTTAAGCAGCAGTAAGAAATGATGTTTTCTTAAATCACGTTCCTTGTTTGTGTTCAGGAAAGATTCCATAAAAGTTTGTCAGTTTTACCATGTCAATTTTGCTTCCCTGACTTTCATATCCAGTGTTCTGCCCTCTCACTCTGTGTGATATCTCATTATCATCAGCATCATTAGCCAGAAATAATCAATTAGTGTATGAGGTAGAGCAGAATGTAAATCATTCTCTGTAACCATATACGACCATCTCTGATAACATGGTAAGAGCTCTACTGGAATCCAGGGCAGAGAGGGCTTGGAATATCTTTAAGGATAAAACATTCTTGCTAATTAGAAACTATATTTAAATTGTTAAATTTGGGAGTAATAATGCCTTGGGTTGTTAGTGATCAAAAATATTGATCAGATGGTGATTTTCTAAATTAAATCTTCACTGAGTAATTTTTGATTGAGTTCATATTGTTTTTTTACTGCTGTTTTTATGTCACTAGAGCTGTTCAGAAAACACCTGTAAGGTCTTTTTAAAAATACATAAATGTTTCCTAATGTTGGGAATTGGGATTTTTCATTATTTGGAATGATTTTCGTAAGAGTCCCAATCCTGAGTCCAGACACACTAAGGAAGGACCTCAGTGAACACAAGTATTTCTCTGTAAGAAGGGGGATTCTTAGCAAATACTTCTATTACAGAACTTGTAAAACAAATTGATTCCCGTGTCTGGGTGTGCAGGAATCTTCTCTGGAAGGAGTTGGGGTATTCTCATGGCCCCTCAGAGGAAGCAGTGGGCACATCACCTGCGTGGAGGGACTGGAATCCAGTTAAAAATGGACTCCTGATCTTTGTTTTTAGCTCTCTGTGCTCTTTTCTGGTTGCAATTCCTGACAATGGTGCCTGTGCCACCTCAGTGTTTCTCTCAGAGCTCCAGCTCAGCTCCTTCTCCTGCCCTGGGGAAGAAACACAGTTAAAAGTTGTTCCTGCTCATGTTGCAACAGTGCAGGAAAGGGCTGTGAGCAGGAATCTCTCCCGTGGATAATTTCCTAGATCACGGTGCTAATAGGAACATGGTGTTTCCAATGCAAAAACAAAAGATCCCACAGACCATGAATAAATCAGGGGGATTATGACATTCAAAAGTGTTGACTTACATTTATCCAGGGGATAGAAGTGCAGACTCAACAGGGATCTCTCGGGGCACATGGGAGGGTTGGTTCCCAGGCCTTTCCCTATTGATTCCTTAAGAAAATGTCAGACTCTGCAGCTGGTGAGGGTTTCTGTGTCATCATGTTTCTCCCTGTAAGCTGATTGCATTGATGGGAGAATTAACATTTTAGCGGAGTTTAGGAAGGCATGGATTGCATGGAGCCTCTTGCCAATAGTGGATTTTGGACACAGTACCAGAAGTCGTGGGGATGGGGGAGACTTCCAGTCTTGGTGGTGAGGTGAGTTTTAGTGTGAGCTTGGCCTTTACTGGAAAACTGGTTGTTTTGGGATATTCCTTCTGTTTGTAACTGTCGTGGTTCATCCCCGCTGGAGAGGAGCTCAGTCCTTGTCCTGCTGCTCAAGTTGTTCATTCACACTCAGGGCACAGTAATTGTGAGAGCAGACAGGGCTCAGGGATGACCTTCAAGACAAAACCAAAGTGTCATTAGTTGTAATCCAAAGCAATTTTTGCTTCAGATCCTCCTTGTAGGTTCTGTGAACCCAGAGGGAATTGAGCTCCCTCCACCTTGGATCCTTTGGAGCTGTCCTCAGTGCATCCAGCCTTGGCCTTGTGCTTGTTGAAGTCTCCAGCCTGTAGCATCACCCTGACATTATCCCAGCTCTGAGCTGGGAAAACGAGGAAATCCTGATTACAGCTCCTGGCCTGGGGGGCAGGGGGTGTCCTGGAGGGATCTGGGCCAAGTGGGGCCCAGGGCAGGGTCTGTAGCAGAGATACTTGTCCCTGCAGTACCTGCTGCATCCCACTGGGAATTGTGGGCATGGATTGAGCCATGGCCTGGTTGTTTCAGCAATTAAAACATAACTTGTGCTTTTCCTAACTACAGAGATGTCAATCTCTAAATGTATCTTGTACTGCTCTTGGATAAATAATAGATAGTTCCAATCATCAAAATCATTAAAAATCCTCCCAGAAATAAAAAGTTGGAGCTGTAGAATGTTGCTATTATTTAAAATGAGATAATTTTTAAGAAGAGACAGGAGAGAGAAACTGCAAGAGCAGGATGCTCTAGCAGTCCCTATAATGGGATGTAATTTGCCTTGGATAACAATGAATGTTTATTCTTATGAAGGCCAAAGTGATTGCTTCTCCCTGCTTGGTTTCAGTGCCATTATCAGAGTGAAGGGCCTGCAGATGGAATTGATGGCTCTGCCAAGGAAAGCTCTGGGTGTGTGACTGGCATCAGCATGAAGGATGTGCAGTGGGGAGGGAGGGTTACTGGGGAGGGAGGGACGGCAGGTAATTCCACAGAGCTTTTCTGGGGGAAGAATGATGGCCAGAAGGGAGATTGAAAACACAGCAGGATCAGAGGACAGACTTTTATGACTGGGACAGAAAATTAAAAAGATTAATAGAAGGGTTGTCCTGAAGAAAAACCTGCAGATTGTGAGGAAATGGCAGCCGTGTGGGTTGTCAGGGAGAACGGATGGTTGGGGAGCAGAGGGGGGCACAGGGAAAGGGCAGGGAACAAGGAGTGACTTTGAAAGAAGGAAATTAAAAATAATGCAGGAGGAGAAGAGTCAGTGTGTCATTGGAGTGCAGACAGGAGGAAGAGCAGCCAGGAGCAGACTGCCAGGAGAAGGGAGCAAGGTGGAGAACTGCTTAAATGGAGATGGACATGGGGAAAAATGCAGTAAAAGAGAGCTTGGGAAAAAAAACAAACAAACAGACAAAGCAGCATTGGAGTGAAAAAGCAAGTCTGGAGTCTTGCCTTTATCCAGGAGAGGTACCTTACTGTCCAGGTTGGTGCCCTTTAAGTCAGTGGTAGATTTAAATAATATATTACAGAATCATTTAGATCAGAAAAGCCCTCTCAGCCCATGGAGTCCAAGCTGTGCCTGGTCCTCCCCTTGTTCCCCAGCCCAGAGCACTGAGGGACATCCAGTCCTTCCTCGGACACCTCCAGGGGTGGGGGCTCCAAACCTCCCTGGGCAGCCCCTTCCAAGGCCTGACCACCCTTTCCAGGAGGAAATCCTTCCTGAGAATTATTCTAGGTATATGTGAGGTTCTCCAGTGAGGAGGAAAGACTGGAAGATTCTCTGGTCAGGATCCATCCCAGTCCATTTATCAGGCAACACTATCACAGTTTCCCTGCCTTGCAGTCTGGAATCAAGCAGGAGAAGGCATGGAAGGAACGAGCAGGTAAATGCGAGGATTAAGTGTGGAACAGCACACCTGCTGTGCTCTGTGCTGCATTTCAATCCTCTGCTGCTTTGGCAGAGTCACCTCAGTCAGACTGAGCTTTGGGATGGCAAAGAGGGGCCTGATATCCCAGGAGGGATTCAGGCCACCAGTTCTGTCAGTGACACCAGACTGGCCCAGAGCTCAGACCAAAATTCACATTTATTTGCATATCCAAACTGCTGGGCTGTGGAGTCTGACACCTCCTTACCCAGTCTCCTTGAGTGTGGATTTTCTGTCCTTTAACATCCTGGTACAACAAAATGGAGCAGATTTTCTGTTTTCATTCCACCAAAATCAAGTATTTTTTAAGCTTTGTGATGCCTGAGTAGCCACTGTCTTAATTGTTTTCTTCTCTCTTACCAGACTTCACACAGTCCCACAATAAATGCTAATAGGAGATGCAAAGAAATCACTGTTCCTGCTGTTGGAATCAAATAATGTGCTGTTTTTAATTGCAGGTTCCCTTGCAGCTCATAGAAAGTGTGGAGTGCCGGGATATTTTCCAGCTTCATTTGACTTGCAAGGACTGCAAGGTGATAAGGTATGAGCAGGCTTTGCTTTCCATGTGCTGGGGAATGTGCTTGAAGGAAATGCCTTTCCTTACTTAGAGGACTTGATTTCCCTCAAAAGATTTTTCTTATGTTTGATTTTTCTGATAGCTGAGCAGTTTTGTAACTGGAGTGGGAGCAGGGGGGGCTGTGTGGTCTTGCTGTGATGCAGGACAGCAGCAAACCTTGGTCTGAACCCAGGGTTTAATTCTGAAATCAGTTTTATTCTCTCTGTGTTTTCCCTGCTTTGCAACTAGTTATAAGATATTGCTTCAATATATTATAGATGATATATATCAAGATCTATATATCTACTCCTGTATATATTGATAAAAGCACTGACACACACAATGCTTGGAGAGGTGTGTAACCAGGATTTGGGATTTGGAGGGTTAAAGTGTGGACTTGGGCTGTTTTATGGCTTCAGCCACCCTGCATTTTCAACAGCTGTGAGGGTACAGCCACTATCCTAAAGACAGGATATTCCTCTCCATGAAAAGAAAGGGAGGAAATAGGGAAATCCAGCAAAGCAGACAGGTCCTGGAGAGGAGCAGTTACTGATCTGTCCTTCAGCAGCCTCCAGAGCCTGAGCCAGGACTCTCTGGGCTCCTGAGCCCCTCAGTTACAGCTATTTTTTATCCTTTTCTGCTGCAGAAATTAGTTTTGATCTATGAACTTTAATTAAGAAGAAAGGAACATTTCTTTTTGATTAAATGTTTGCTGGCAGTACCTTTTGTATAATGAAATGAGCCCCAGTCATCTCTGAGCACTCAGAATCTTTAACAGGTCAGCTGGTTCCTGAAATGCTGCTTTTTCACCAGGACTGATTTTACTTTAGAAGTAATCTTTAGTTTAATTTCAATTCAATATTTAACTTCCTCTTCACTTGTAGCTCTTGACATTTAAGAAAGTCACCCTTCCTCTCTACATTAATTTGTTATTTCTCTTCAATTGTAGAATGAAGACAAATTATTTGTATTTATGGCCTTCCTTCTGAATTTCCCTTCAGAATTGCATCTCCAAGGCTGAGGACTTGGTGAAACAGTTGGGAGATGAAGTGTGAGGCTGAGACAGCAAGTCTAGAGCATATTCATGTTCTTCTTCATGAGCAAAGTTTATATTTGGAGTAACAAAAGTTCAAGTGAAGATAATACCAGTTCTTTGAAGTTGGAGGTGCAAATGAATTTGGAGAATTTAGAGTGAGATGTATCGTGTTGAGTGTGGATATTTGGTAGAGAATTATCCAATCTGAGCAAGGACCCTGGGCTTGTTTTGTAGTCAGTGATGGGAAATAAATAAACACCTCACAGCTCTTTTAGAGATGTTGAACATGTCTTTTTCCTCCCACTGCCTGGCCCTGAGCTCTTTGAAGGTAGGGGGAATCAATCTGCCCTCAGGGAATGCAGATGCCATCACTAACCACGGGCACGGCAGGACTCGGAATGTAAATATCGGGGAATATGTAATAACTGAAAAATCATGAAGAAATCTGTCAGAGCAAATAAATCACTGATGTATTTCCACCCTTTAGAATAAAAGAGTCCAGGAATCCTCATTGAAAAGACAAGCTGATGCAATTTTAATACACTGCTTTGAAAATCAGTTTCTCCTGTGCAGGGAATATTCTCACTAGTTGTTGTTAGTCTCTAATGTTGGGCCGAGCTCAGTTTGAAACACAGTGTTTGTGCTCCCCACCAAGATCAGAGAGGAGTTTAGAAGGGACCTTAAAGAACATCCAGTCCCACTCCCTGCCATGGGCAGAGACACCTCCCACTATCCCAGGTGGCTCCAACCTGCCCTTGGACACTTCCAGGGATCCAGGGGCAGCCACAGCTTCTCTGCCCACCCTGTGCCAGGGCCTTCCCACCCTCCCAGCCAGGAATTCCTTCCCAATATCCCATCTCTCCCTGCCCTCTGGCACTGGGAAGCCATTCCCTGTGTCCTGTCCCTCCAGCCCTTGTTCCCAGTCCCTCCCCAGCTCTCCTGGAGCCCCTTCAGGCTCTGGAAGGGGCTCCAAGGTCTCCCTGGAACCTTCTCTTCTCCAGGTGGACACCCTCAGCTCTCCCAGCTTGTTGCCATTTTCAGGACTGTGGTTATACAGATTATAATGTATATGATAGTTTCCTGGGTTTCCACCCGACTCCAGTAGTCAGCATTCTCTGTAACACATTCCTGTCTTTGACCTCAGTGATCTGGTCCATGGTTTCACAGTTAACACGTGCAGAAACATCCGCCCCCACCTCCATTCCTGCCAGGGCACATCCCTGGCTGTTCACAGTCACAGGACATTGCTGCTCACAGTTAATCCTGACTCCTGATGTGTTTCTTCACTAATGTGCACAGGTTTCATTTTTACTACCCAATGGAACATATGTGGAAGCAGAACTAACTTGTTGCTGAGATATTCTTTCCCACTTTCTGCTGTCCCAGAGGTTTCCATGCTCAGCCTGTCATCCCTGTGTGCCATCTGTTACTGAGAACTCACCAGTGAATGTTCGTTTGTGGCACAGGTGTCAGTTTTCCACCTTTGAGCAGTGCCAGGACTGGCTGAAGCGACTCAACAACGCCATCCGCCCCCCGGCCAAGATCGAGGACCTGTTCTCCTTTGCCTACCACGCCTGGTGCATGGAGGTGTACGCCAGTGAGAAGGAGCAGCACGGGGACCTGTGCCGGCCAGGTATGGGGACACCTCGGGATCCACAGGAAATCACTCTGCTGGGTGTGATCTCGAGTTGGGAGAGATCCCCAAGGATCATCCATCCAACCCCTGGCCCTGCACAGGCCCATCCCCCAAGAGTCCCCCCCCTGTCCTCAGAGGATCATCCCAACCCTCCTGCAGCTCTGGCAGCCTTGGGGCTGTGCCCACTGCCCTGGGGAGCCTGGGCAGTGCCCAACCCCCCTCTGGGCAAAGAAGAGCCTTGGCCTGAGCTCCCCCCTGCCCCTGCCCTGACACAACTCCAGCCCATTCCCTGGGCTCCTGGCCCTGGTCCCCACAGAGCAGAGCTCAGTCCCTGCCCCTCCTCTGCCCCTGCCCACCAAGTTGTCCCTGCAATCAGGTCTCCCCTCAGTCTCCTCTTCTCCAGCTGAACACACCAAGTGCCCTCAGCTGCTCCTCATTTGTGTTTAATACTGACAGCATTTTATTCACCACGGCAACAACTTTGTGCTGCATTTTTTGTAATTGCCTGGAGCAGTGGCCTCCAATGTGGATGTTGAGGAGCAGGAGGTGAAGGAGAAGGGAGGCCCTGAGTTGCTCCTGTGGTTCATTCAGAGCCACAACACAGCAGCATTTTAGTGCAATGCCATTCTTGCTAGAGTTAGAAGCCCTAAGTGAATAAAAGCTAAAAATGGGGATGCTGGTGGTTGTAGCACTTGTTTGAATATAAGAAATCTGGTCTCCAGCCCTCTGCAGTCTCTTGTTACTCACAATTCATTGCCTGAGGGAATTGTCCCAGTTGTCAGGCTGAGGGATGTTCCTGGGATTCTGTCCTTGTTGCTGAGGTTTCTCTGGAGCTGGGCACAGACTGTCACGTCTGGTGCCTGAGGAGGAGCAGTAAACAGGGAGCACACAGGTGGGAGAAGCATTCCTTGGCACTGCTCCTGTTCCTGCACATCACACACTTCAGCAGCAGCTACTGGAAAATGGCAAAAAAACCCTCAGAGCAGAATTTCATACCCAGATCTTTGGCTTCCTAACTAAATTGAAGAAATGGGATATAGCAGACATGTGGAAGGATTGCTGAGTCTCCTTGTAGTCCTCTTCCTCACTGAAACCTATGGGCTTCAACCTAATGCTGGGTTAGGGGGAGCCATGGAATAGTTTGGGTGGAAGGGGACCTTAAAGCTCATCGAGTCCCACCCCTGCCCTGGGCAGGGACACCTCCCACTGTCCCAGGTGGCTCCAACCTGCCCTTGGACACTTCCAGGGATCCAGGGGCAGCCACAGCTTCTCTGGGCACCCTGTGCCAGGGCCTCCCCACCCTCGCAGCCAACAATTTCCTGCCAATATCTGTTCTCTGTCTCTTAATTGTTCAGTAATGTCACGTTAAATATTATTTCTGACCTGTACATTTACATCTTTGAGTTAAATGTGTGTCTGCAGATACCTGAGGGATTGGGAGACTTTTAAGGGTTTTCTGAAAGATTTATTGGAAAGATGTAATACTTGAAGCATTAATTTTTCAGCAGATTTCTGTCCCCCATTGGGTGCTGCTCTGCCTCAGGATTTAATGATACAGTAATTTAAAGAGACAAGCAATGGATGGACTTTCAGAATCACTTGATTTAGTGTTGCTCACATGCTCATTAAGTTTAGCACATTTCTTAGCTCTGGGAACCTTGGAAATTGTGTGTAATTCTTTAGAATTTAATAACTATCAGAACAGTTGTTCTTTATTACCATGGTATATTTTTCAGTTATATTTTGATACCTTAAAACAAAGTGTCTAAGAAACAAATGGGGCTCATTCCACTTCCTTTAATGTATTAATCCAGGAATTTCCAAGGATCTTGCAGCTGATATTTGTGTCAGACAATCATTTATGCATTTTACCTTCCTATCTTCACATGAGTCACAGAGGAATAATGTCCAATTTACCTCTGGAAAACTGAGGTGCAGGATAAGTGGCAGGACTTGCCTCCAGCCATAGAGGAAACCTGAGGCTGAAATTGCATATTCAATAGATATTACCCACATTCCAGAGCACATTCCAGATCTCAGCCCTTCACCACAGCTTCACATTCTTCTCATTGAGGCAAAATTCTTCCGAACTTCACAAAATAAAAACTTTTTTATTCCCCCCTGAAATTCCTGATGCACCTAAATTCCTTTTGGTGATAGGATTGGTTCTGGTCTGCAGAGTTATTGTTTTATATGGATTTCCAGAACTTGGTCATTTCAGAGAAAAACTCCTTGATGAACTTGAGAATTTCTGGGAGTTGGGCAGGCAGAGCCGTCAGTGCAGGCGTCAGAATTAGGCTGTGAAATGCAGATGGCTTTGGACTGAGTGCTGTGCAGTTTTTCTCTAACTGTTTTGCAGAGTAGGACTCTTAATTTCCTCTTTCCCATCGATTTTCTCCCTCTGCTCTTGATCCCCAGGAGAACATGTAACTTCCAGGTTTAAGAACGAAGTGGAGCGGATGGGGTTTGATATGAACAATGCCTGGAGGATTTCCAACATCAATGAGAAGTACAAGTGAGTACTTGGCTCATTCACAGCCAAAAGGCATCTCAAAACACTCATTTTTTAGAGCAGATTAATGGAACTTTTTCAAGTTCTGCAGTTCCTAATAAGGGACAATCAGAAGGATAATTTTTTTTATTTTTTATAGGACAAAAATGTGCTTTTAATTATTAAATATTTTATTAACTGCTGTGATATTTTAGACTTAGAAATACCAGATTTTGGCGTGCTGGAGAACTTCTTAGAGAATAAGCATTCTAAGGGGAAAAAGGGAAATCCTTAATGAGCAAAGAGTGGAGTCTGAATTATAAACTATTTTTTATTGTGTCTTATTCTCTAACTTAGACATATATTAAAAAAACCCAAACAGATTTGGAAGAGTTGAGTTTGTAGATGCCGAAAATAAAGGAAAAACACTTTCTGAGGTCCTGAAAACCCTGGCAACAGTTCTCTTTGGGCTCTGGAGCAGAGGAAGTTGCTCCTTGATCCTCAGCTCCCTGACCCAGCTCACAGCAACACCACCTGGAACACTGTGATGGAACACATTTCCTTGCTCTGCCTTTGCAGAATAATGACTTGCAGCTGGTAATTGGTGTCACTGCAAGAAGAATCTCTGCCTTGGTCTCTGAAAACTCTGCAGAAAAAGGAACAACCATCCCTTACCTATTTAATGCTGGAGAAGGAGGGATTTATTAGCACAGTGAAACAGGAGTTAGCAAAAGGTGTTTGCTGTGTGAACAGTGCCAGTCCTTACACTGTGTCACTGATCCATCCCTTTCCCCCAGGCTGTGTGGCAGTTACCCCCAGGAAATCATCGTTCCCGCCTGGATCACGGACAAGGAGCTGGAGAGTGTGGCAAGCTTCCGCTCCTGGAAGCGTATCCCTGCCGTGGTGTACAGGTGAGCTTCCTGGAAATGGGGTGTGCTGGCAAAGGAAAGCTGCAAGAAGTTGTAAGTGGGGATTTTGGCTGGGAATGGAAGCCATTCAGGCTCCCTGAGTGAGGCAGAACTGACCACACGTTCACTCCGAGGGGGATCACTGGTCTGTGTTGTGAATTCCAGGCACATACTGTAGGAGCACTCAGCATTTGCATCTCTTGCAAATCAATCCTAAGGCAGTCACCCCAGCTGAGATGGATTTTAAAATTTTTTTTAGTATGAAAATGAAAAACATGGAAGATGAACACCTTGGTGATAAATGGCCTCCCTGGCTGTGTGCTCTTTTGGCTTTTCTCTGACTCTTACCTGGCTGATTCTCAGACTGCCGCATAAATGAGGACAAACACCAGAATTACTTGAAGGAGATAAAAAGCTCAAATTAAAAATTAATGTATGATTTAGCTCTATCTACATATTTGAGGTAGTTTTAATTAGACAGTCTCTTCCTTAGAATGAGTCCAGCAATTCCGCATAGTAAAATTGCTCTTCTGAGATACTGGGTTTTGGCAGCTTCTTTAATAAGAAATAATATTTCAGCATCTGTTATTTGAAATATTCTGGAGATTCTGTGCATATTCTATGGCTGCCCCATCCCTGGAAGTGTCAAGGCCAGGTGGGACAGGGCTTGGGGCAACCTGGGATAGTGGGAAGTGTCCCTGCCCATGGCAGGGGGTGGAACAAGATGGGCTTGAAGGTCCCTTCCCACCCAAACCATTCCATGATCTATAAACCTGTCATTTAACACCTTGGTCCCTTCCCTGGTGTGATTATCTTCCCATAAATCTTCAAAATCTCTTAAAAATCAGATGACAAAGAGATTAGAAAGATAATGAATACTGATAATTCCCTAAGCCTGCCTGGCCACCCATTCCCTGTGAACAAGTGGAAGCTGACTGTGGAGAGCAGGAAAGTTGGCAAATCCATAATCCTGGGTTGGAGGAGCAAGGACATGAGAGCTACAGGCCCCCAAACACTGTTGCCCAGCGTGAGGGTTCTTGTTCTGTGAAAGGCTCATGACAGCAAACCATTATCTTTAAATCCTCCTGTCTCTTCTGGAATGGGGAGGGGTTGTTTCATTCTCTGCGCAGCTCTGGGAGGGGGAAAAATGCCTTCTAGCATGTGCTGGTCTTTAAAAATGTAGGTATTTTATTCTTATGTGCTGTAAGTGTGTATATATATTATATATAGGAGAGAATAGTGTGATTGATGAGTTTGAGTTCAGCTTTCCACAGGGCATTCCAGGCCACTTTGGTCCTTTTCTGCACTTGTCACATAACTGGGGGACACTTCCCCTGCAAACACATCTACCCAGGGAAGCTTCCCCCCTCCTGTCACCACTGCAGACAGGGAAAGCTCTTAGTTTTCCCTCCTGGGAACAATCTGCATTTCAGGGATTTATGGGAGAGCAATTTAAGACCACACAGTCTGAAATTGTCCTGTCCCTGGGTTTAGTTTTATGCAGTTCTGCTGACACTGTGTGTGGTAAATCACACCTGGGTTGTCATTGCCAATCTTCAAATCAGGAAAAGAAAAGTGTTTCTGTTCTTTTGATTTCTTTTTTTTCTTATCTTGACATTTAATAACTGATTTTTCAAGACATTCAGTTCATCATTCTGGCTCTTGTAGAGCTCACAGCAGGGAGGGGATGGTGATCCATATAATTTCAAGGCCAGGCTGGATGGGGCTTGGAGCAGCCTGGGAGAGTGGAAATTGTCCCTGCCCATGGCAACTGGATGAGCTGTAAGGTCCCTTCCAAAACAAACCCTTCCACAGTTCTATTATTGGATCCATTAATAATTATTTATATTTTTTTTTTCACAAAAACAGCTTTTTCTTTTGGAGGAGTAAAGAACAGAAGCTTATTCAGCATTTTTTATCTATAGAAGATTATTCTTGGACTGAATGACTTTAGTTTCATTATTGATGACATTAATAAATCTTTGCTTTACTTCAGGGGAAAAAAAAGTAATAGTGATTTTTTTTAAATACTAGTCCTGTCACTTGTCTCACATACTGAACTGTGGGACAGAGGGAGACCAGAAACAGACACTGGCAACAAGTTCCTCGTCCTTGTGAAGCAGTCAAGGCTGAAAAGCAGAGTGGGATGAATTTGGAGACAAGCTTCAGGGGTACTCCATGGAGAGTGGACTCTTGGGAGTGTTGCTTCTGTTCTGTGATCAGAATTCCAGAGGAATCTCACACCCAGCCTCTGCAGTTCTGCTCTGTGTTTACAATTTTTGAAACATTTTCACATATTTCACAGAGTCACAGAATCCCAGGATGGTTTGGGTTGGAAGGGACTTCCAAAGTAATCCAATGCCACCCACCTTCCACTATCCCAGGTTGCTCCAAGCCTTGTCCAGCCTGGCCTTGGACACTTCCAGGGATGAGGCAGCCACAGCCTCAGAAAACCCCAGAAGGTCAGGGTTAGGGAGAAGGCTCTCAGGATTTTGTGGAAAGACAACAGAGAGGACTTCCTGCTTCTGGAAACAGCATCCTAAGCTCAGAGAACTCCCCTAGAAATTGGCTGTGTGGGAGGTGTCCTTTGGCCTTGCCCAGGCTGAGGGTGGGCACCACACAGGCAAGTCCTGCCAGCATGAGGAGCAAAGGCAGCTGGAGAACTGCCCTGTTCCTCCTTGCTGAGGTGTATCCCAGAGTTGCTGCAGTGGGTTTTCCATTCCAGCTGCTGGAAGTTCAGTAGTGCAGTGCAGGGAACAATTCAGCCTTCCTGAGTCCTCCTGCTGTGTAGTTACAAGGACTGGGGGGGTTATTGTTGTACTCGGAGTGGGTTTGAACACGGGGTGAAGCCTGTGCAGAGGTGCACGTACATCCTACAGCTCTACATCAGCTTGTGAAGTGCTTTGTAGTCACCCAGTGGTGATGTGCTCCATGGTTTCTCTAGGGGAGGCTGTGTGTTGCTGTGTCTCCAGTGAGGAAATTTGCAGTGGAGGTTTCATTCCAAGGGTTTTACATCTTTTTTTTTTTATTTCCTGAGCTCTGAATGACACCATCTTATCACCCGCTCTATCCCCAGGGACCTCAGAATCACAATGGCTCTTTTTTATCCCTGTGACCAGTCCAGTTGGAATGAGTGTGATTCCTCAGACCTCCAGCATGCCCCTAAATAGAATTGTTTGCTGATTTCTGCTGATACATCAAAACATTGGATATTTGTGCAGGACAGAAGTGTTTGGGCTTCACAGACTCGTGGCCTAACGATTCTTTATTATTTGAGATATAATGTGAGGCAAGAACCTGGAGATGAAAATATAACTGTTTATGAACCTATGAAAATGAATCTGCAGCAGGTAATAATGAAATCTGGGAGAACATACGTAAAAACAAATGAGCTGCTCTGTTCAGAATGGATTTCTTACACGTGTAATGATGGTTTATTTTCTTCTATTATTTGTGCAAGCGTAACGGGGAACTGGGTGGCCTTTCAGTGATTGGCATGCATTTTTTGCTGAACTAATTTGCTATGGGTAGAGCTGTTTCTGGAAGGCTATTAATTCCAGCAGAAATCCATTTCCCTGTGCCTGCAGTCGGCTGGCACCTGGTGTAAGTGCCGTGGCCTCGCAGCGCTCTGCCTTCGCTTCGCTTAACGCAGCGTGTCACCTCCTTCCTCTCACTGAAGGGATTGGATATGAAACAATTACACAAGAGCCATGAAAAATCCTTAAAATACCATATCACAGCCCATTTTGTAATTGGAAGGCTCTGCAGCACGGAGCCGTGTCCCGTTGTGGCGCTGCTGGATGAGGATGGGAGGCGGCGGCGCCCACACGGTGCCCGCGGGGACACTGCGGAGGAGGTGCTGCACAGCACCCCGGGGTGACAGCTCTGACAACACATCACACACCTCCACACCCAGCCAGCCCAGTGCTCACAGGGAAGAGTGCAGATTGATCACTTGGGGTGGGTTGTCTTGCCCGTATGGGGCTGTCAGAGTCGGCTTGTTCACATTTGCTTCAGGATGGAGCTGCCCCTCATTGCTCTGGTGTTCCCTGGTTAGAGGGAATCAAACAGCTCCTGGTTGCCCTGAAGCTGAGATAGGCAGTTTGTTTGCAGGAAGGCTCTAAAATCCTTTGCTACATTGTAGCAGAGAGGAATTGTAATTGGCATTGCCCAAAGGCATCTCTGCTTGAAGGGAACTGCCCCATATTCTGAGCTAATCCCCAGTGTGGGCAGCAGGGGAGGGGGGGATTCTGCCTCTCTGCCCACTCAGGTGAGACCCCACCTGCAGAGCTGCTCCAGAGCTGGGGAACAGCACAGGGAGGACGTGGAGCTGCTGGAGAGAGTCCAGAGGAGGCCACGGAGATGCTCCAAGGGCTGGAGCCCCTCTGCTCTGGAGCCAGGCTGGGAGAGCTGGGGGTCTTCACCTGGAGAAGGGAAGGATCCAGGGAGACCTTAGAGCCCCTTCCAGAGCCTGAAGGGGCTCCAGGAGAGCTGGAGAGGGACTGGGGACAAGGGCTGGAGGGACAGGACACAGGGAATGGCTTCCCAGTGCCAGAGGACAGGGAGAGATGGGATATTGGGAAGGGATTGTTGGCTATGAGGATGGGGAGGCCCTGGCACAGGTTGGGCAGAGAAGCTGTGGCAGAGAAGCTGTGGCTGCCTCATCCCTGGAATTGTCCAAGGGCAGGTTGGAGCCACCTGGGATAGTGGGAGGTGTCCCTGCCCATGGCAGGGGTGGGATGGAGTGAGCTTTTAGGTCCCTTCCAATCCAAACCATTCCAGGATTCTGTGACTGCAGGCCATTTAAATAGAGAAGAAAAGTTGTGGATGAGTGGTGGGATATTCCAACTGGGACATGAGGAAGGGAGTAAACACATCCAGCTGTCCAGTTCCTTAGCATTGTTGGCTCCCTGTGTGTTTCTGTGTCTCTGCAGTTCCTGCCACTCCACTTGCAGTTCTCTGTACTCCTGTCCAGGGCTGAGCTCCCTGAATTACGGGAGCTGCTGGGGAAGGTCAGGGAAAAGGTTGTTGCTCCCAGCTGCAAACACTCCAGTGAATGGGGAATCTCAGTGCTGGTGGCAGCAGTGGGATGTGGCAGCACAGAGGCAGGAAGTGGAATTACTGTTTTAGTGTTTCAGTCCTCTTTTTATGATAGATTATAGGGGAGAGTTTTTAAATCTTTTTCAGAGCATGTTTGCAATGGTTGGGTAAGTTTTAATTATTTCAGATCTGTTCTTTATGTGTAGTACAAAAAGGTAGGTCAGATTTAAGGAAATAACTAATAACTCTTCAGACATGCAAAAAAGTGTGATTGTTTTTAATGTCCCTCAACAGGAGATGAGAACCATGTTCAGGTTGGAATGTTCCTTAGTTATCTCACATCCAGCAGGTGTCGAATTCTCTGGAATGCCTCACCCGCTGCTCCAAAACATTTCTCACCTTTCACTGGCCAACAGGCTACAATACTGAGCAAGAAGGTGCTTTGTTTTCTCTTCCTGACTTTGCTTTGACTCTCCCCTTTCAGTGACTGTGGTCACAGTTAGCATTTTGAAGGGAAGCATTGGAATACGCTGCCAGTGAATCCCAGCTTGGGGATAACTGCTGAACAATGGAGAGGTCCCTGGTGGGAACTCAGACACTGGAGCACACCATTGAATATTTTACATGTTTCCCATCCTGAGTCTTCAACTTAGGCCCTGTTGTTGTTTTTATTGCCCCTTTCTGCAGGCACCAGAGCAATGGGGCCGTGATCTCCCGCTGTGGGCAGCCCGAGGTCAGCTGGTGGGGCTGGAGAAACGCCGACGACGAGCACCTCGTCCAGTCCGTGGCTAAAGCCTGTGCCTCAGACTCCAGGTCCAACAGCAACAAATTAATGAATGGAAATTGTTCCAGGGATTTCTCCAATGGAGGGGACCTCTCTGATGTGGAATTTGGTAAGTCTGTCACTGTTGCTTGTCTGGGAAGGGCGGAGCTTTCTGTGAAACCTTCGTGTCCTGTGCTGGAACAGATTGAGCCCAGCGGGTTCAGTCAGGGGTTCTGCACTTACCAGGTGCATGTGCATTGTGGGGTCAAGTGAACTGTGGTGTAAGCAGTGCCAAAAGCATGCTTTGAATTCCTCACCAGTTGCATCTCCTCCCCCCCAGACTCCTCCATCTCCAATGCCTCTGGAGCAGAGAGTTTGGCAATTCAGCCCCAGAAGCTTTTGATCCTGGACGCGCGATCTTACGCAGCCGCCGTGGCCAACAGGGCCAAGGGTGGAGGCTGTGAGTGCCCAGGTGAGCAGCATCTCTTCTGTTTTCCATTCAATGAATCAAAAGGATTTGCTCAAACCAATAGTTACACCGATGCCCTTCAGTGCTGGCTGTGGGGATGGAGGGCTGTTGATGTGAAAGTTCTGGATCAGAGCAGCCACCCCCCAAGCCCTCCCAAAGGGCAGGTTTAGCTGTTAATTAAGGCTGTTCCCAGGGCACAAACCCAGCTGGGGCCAGTGCTCAGTAAATGCTGAACCTTGTGGAACATGCTGATGAGATTTCCCTTGCTGAGTCAAATATTTAAACTAGAGAGAAACAAAGGTGTCCAGTGTGCTCATCTCTAAAAACCCTGAATGTGTAAAACCCACTGACTGTGGAGAATAATTATATTCTAGAATGGTTGTGCAAAATACAACTTTTCAGCAATTTTTCTAAAGCTGAAACATTTTTCAGTGTTTATGTCATAACCAACTGCAATCCTGCTTCACCTTGCCTGTGGAATACTTTAGCAACACCACTTTGTGTTCTTTGGCACTTGGATATTGGTGGTTTTATAAACAAGACATTATTTATGGTCTCTATTGGGTACAAATGCAGTTAAAATTCCATGGGTGGAGAGTCTGGAAAAAAAATCCCAGACAGAAAAACTGGAGATAAGATAACCAAGTCTTTTTTGACCATATATTTTTGTTCTGGTCTTTGCTGCAATAGCTGCACTTTGATATGCAGCCACCAGTAAGGAAAGATGAAATTTCCATTAAACACCTCAAAATTACTGAATAATTCTTCATCAGAGAGTAAAATTCCAAACCAGAAGAGCAGAGTGCACAGGAAGTTTAATGTTTTTCCTGTTTTTCCAGTTTGTGCATTCTGTGTAGATTTTCAAGCAGTTTGTCACCTTCAATAAATACCTATATTGCTCTTTGCTGCTAAGTTCTAATGCTGCAGGTATTGACAAGTTTGCTTCATTCTCTGTATAAAAACAGCTCATTTATGCTGTGCTTTATTTTACATATAACGTAATTCAGTAAAAAGACAAAACAATGCTGAAATTGTGTGGTACAGTCTGTGGCTGGAGTTACACAGTCCATTGCTAACAGAATGTTCTGTTGGGGTCAGCAGCTGTTGGGCTCATAAAGAGCTGGGAAATCAAATGATACAAAACATACTCAGACTCCTACATTTCCTTGTCCAAGAACTCAGTATTCCAGATTCTGAATCCTGTTTATTTTTCCCCTCTAGAAATGGTCATTTTATCTGAAGTGTCATCACTCTTATGCAGACAGAAGCATCACAGCAGAGGGAAACTAAATCTAGGAAAAATTTTTGATTTGGTATTTTGCTGGCTCTCCTTTGGTGCCCCCCTGAGCAGTGACCCTGTACATGAGCACATCCCATAGCAACATCCAAAGTCACTCCTTATGTCTTCTGCTTTCCTGGGCTTCCAGGATTTCTCACTCATGTTCCTCATGAAAATCCCCTCAGGAGAAAGCAGTGGATGAAGGAATCTTTCATCCTTCCTGAGTGCTTAGGAAAAGGAAATCTGTACCTTACGTAACTTACATCCATAAATTATCTGTTAAATACTATTTATGCTTCATATCTTATGATGTTTCTCATTCTTCTTACAAACATTCTGGAACCTAGAGCACAGGAATATCCAAATTCCCATAGGTTTGCACTCTGCTTTTTGTAACCTGGAGTGAAACATTGCCAATAACTACACCAGGACTTTGGCAAATGCTTCCCTATTCTGCTGGGCTGTGGTGTCATGTCTGGAATACCCACCGAGCTCCAAGGACTCGGAATATTCGTAAACAGATTATTTCATCTCTCCACAGCAACAGTGGTTTGTTTTGATGGAAAAAAAGCTTCTTTTAGAAATGTAGTTGTTTACTTTCTTCCCTCTTTCTTGCCCTTGCCCTACAGAGTATTACCCCAACTGTGAAGTGGTGTTCATGGGGATGGCAAACATCCATTCCATCCGGAAGAGCTTTCAGTCCCTGCGTCTGCTCTGCACACAAATGCCAGATCCAGGAAAGTAAGTGGATGTTTGGGGCTTTGGGCCTTTGGTTACACGTTTCTGCAGCCACGTTCTTTCATTGCTGATTTGTAAACTGGATTTTCCCTTGATGGCTTTCCTGCGTTATAATGCTAAGGTATATTTTTTTCATTGTCATGGAGGTAATTGGTTTACTGTGATGAAGTGAATGTAGAAAATTAGTTGTGAAACTATAGTGTAACCTTCAGTATTGATCCTAGAATGTTGGTATTTCTGGTGGGCTTCTAAATAGTCACACTTTGATTGACCTACTACTCACAGCTCTTTAGTCTTCACATCTTGTCTTTCCTTTGGAAAATTCTGGCCGTGTTCCATGTTTCCCTTATTTATAGTGTCAATTCAGGAGAACATTTCACAGCCCTCCAGTGCTGTGGGCTAACAGCCCTGTAATGGCCCATCATCTCGGGAGCTTCTGAGCTTGGCTCCTCTCTGGAACACTGTATGGCCCCAGTCCTGTTTCCCCTCCCACTTTCCTGTTTGAAATTTGCTGCTGAAGGCTTCCAAGTAGATCCAGATCTTCAGCTCATCCCAGAGATTGGCAGTTCCTCAAATGGACTGCGTGGCTTTGTTGCTTCCTCCCCTGGGAAAGCATTAACGAAACATAAAGGCAAACCACTCACAGCTTGTTAAAACAGGATAAACTCAGAGATCTAGACCTGAAAGCATTTTAAAAGGGCAAAAACTGTCTTGCCTTGTTTTCCTCTAGTTGGCTGTCAGCTCTGGAGAGCACCAAGTGGCTGCAGCACTTGTCAGTGCTCCTGAAGTCGGCGCTGCTGGTGGTTCACGCCGTGGACCGGGACCAGCGGCCGGTGCTGGTGCACTGCTCCGACGGCTGGGACCGCACCCCCCAGATCGTGGCGCTGGCCAAGCTGCTGCTGGACCCCTACTACAGGACCACAGAGGTGGGTGATCCCTTGGGAAGGGCACAGGGCCTTGTCTGAGGAAGCCTGTTATAAATTAGTGCAGTGTTTTCCACCAACAAAGGCGCTGAAGCTGGCAGGAGTTAACCAGGCGTGGTGTGCACTCCAGTTACACACAGGTGTAGGGACAGTCTGGGACCAGGGAGCAGGTTGTGTTTCCTTTGCTCTAACTGCACAGTCATGCTCTGTGATTCCCATTACTTAGTTTAGGAAAATGGATTACAGAGTGCTGCAATTGCAGTGTCCATTGCCCCACTGCAGGTTCTCAGCCAAGCACTGAAACAAAGCCTTTCTCTTTGCTGGATTTCCCAAGTGCATGGTTTTCCAGTTTCACATTTTCCTTGACCTCTCTCAGTTATATTTCTCCTATTTTTTTTGCTTGATTTTTTTTTTCCCCCATCACTTTTCAGCACTGTGGGACATGGGCTGGCTGGGTTCCATCTGCCAGCCCATGGGCAGGATGTCTGTGTTGTCCAGAACAGAACAGAACTCAGTGTCTGAACACTGCTGTGAGCTGCTGATTAAAGCCTCACTCACACCAGGACCAGAGGCTTGAACTGCAGCAAAGCCTTTTGGATGGAAGTGTGGAAATTTCTTGGATCCTTTTCCACATGGGTTCTACAAGTTGGCATCCACCAGGGCAAAACATGCTGCTCTGGCCTGGGCACAGAACCTCCTCCTGTGCTCCAAGGAGTGCTGTCCTTCCTGTTTGGAGTGCAAGGTTCTTCTGTGCACACCCTGTGCCTTCCTTGTCATCCACAGGAAACCATAAACTGTAGCCGTCTATACCAGGATCAGAAATGTTGAGGAAAATGAGTCTTCAGCATTGCCACATTTCACATTTCTCAGCTGTCAGCCATTATTTTGGCTCTAATCACAGCCATTATTTTGGCCCGGATCACAGCCTTTGACTCAATAAACATTCTCTACAATTTTTCTTTCCACTAAAAACCAAAACCTTCCTGCCCTGTGATGGATTTCAGGTCCTGTAAGACAAGGTGTCACATTCAGCTGCCAGGCACTGTTTGGGAATGTGCTTTGCCCTTTTAATTTTCATGAGAAATCACTCAAGTGAACCTTTAATCAGCCTTGTGACTGGTGTGCACCCAGAGAAGCACCTGCTCTCCCTGAGCTTGCGTGTTCTGTTGTGGATGGATTCTTTCCTGACAGATGGATCTGCCCATGATTTTCCAGGGAAAGCATTCCAACGTCCTGCCCAAATGCTGGACACCATGATCCAAGTGGTTTTGATCAAGATGAAGTTCCTACTCATGCCTGCCTGGACAAGACAGGGCTAATTCCAGTTACTGAGGGCTTAACCTGCTTTATTCCCTTTCTTGTTCATGCAGTTTGGGAATCCATATCTATCCCAATTTCATTTCAGAGCATAGAGGCATTAAAGCAGCAAAGAGCAGTAATGAGCCCGGTGCTAAAGGGAGATAAGAGAGTGAGGACACAGCAATAAAGTGATTCCCATGAGTCTCAGACCATCTTAGAAAACTGAACCAAAGGAAAAGAGGAATTCCTCCTGTGTCCTTTCTCTCCTGCAGGGTTTCCAGGTGCTGGTGGAGACGGAGTGGCTGGATTTTGGCCACAAGTTTGCCGACCGCTGTGGCCACGGCGAGAACTCGGATGACCTGAACGAGCGCTGCCCGGTGTTCCTGCAGTGGCTGGACTGTGTCCACCAGCTCCAGAGGCAGTTCCCTTGCTCTTTCGAGTTCAATGAAGCATTCCTTGTGAGTGGAGAGATAGCAGTCTATAAAACAGCATCTAAACCAGGGCTGGCATCCACAGATCCCGGGGTGGGGGTGGGGGTGG
>VXBA01004369.1:118174-133008 GCA_013399895.1 Serilophus lunatus | reverse complement strand
TGGGGTGTGGGGCTTGGCTCGTTTTCCCACCTGTCCAAGGCCAGGTTGGAGCAACCTGGGATAGGGAAGATGTCCCTGCCCAAGGCAGGAGTGGGACTGGATGAGGTGTCTTCCTACCCAAACCATTCCACGAACCTGATAACAGGAAAGCTGTTACTTGTATGTCCCATTACTTGTATATCCCATGAGGTCTGTTCACTCTTAAAAGCAAAACCAGGACCTTAAAGGACTTATTCTAGACTTTAAAGAGATAAATTATAATAATTAAATATTCTCACCTAAGAGGTTTAAAACATGCACACAGCATGAAAAAAAATCATCCTTACTGGCAATACAAACTTCCTCCTGCTTTGATCATATTTTGACTTGAAAACTCCTCCTCTAAAAACAACCTGTTTTTTTCAGTTTCTTTTCTGAAAATGTGTAGGATATGGGAGCTGTGTTTATCTCCTTTGGAAGCAGACAGCTCTCCTATTAGGAATTCGCCCAGAATGGTCAAAGCTAGTTCCCAGCTCTCTGGAGGAGTGGCAGTCATGGACTGCAGGACCAGTGATCTGAGGAGTAAAAGTTTTTTATGAGGTGTCTGATCCACTGAGAAATTTAAGGCACATTCCTGTGATTGTGCCTGACTAGAATTACCACTTGCCAGCTCAGCCGTGTAACTGAGTCCATGTTACCTGGTGTAACTCAGTTGTGAAATTAGATACAACAGGTAGTGACTGGCCTCACTTGACACTGCAAATCTCCAGAGCTGTGAGAGGACATAACCCGTGGCGTTTGGGCCTTTTTAGAGGAACTCCTAATTTATTACAGTATTGAACTACTTGTCTTCATTTGAACATGTGAATAATCCCAAGGAAGTCATTTATGTGCCTTAAGTTAAGCTCACACTAAGCCATTTTGTAAGACTGGGCCCACAGCCTGGAGTGATTAATGATCAGCATTCTGTGCTGCATTAATGTTTTGTAGCACAGTTCCTGGCTTTGCCTGTGCTGCAGGGCTGAGTTTGAATCAACATGTCTTTTATGCTTGATTGTGAACAAATATTTTGTATTTGTAGGTTATATTTTTTCCTGACATTTTTTTAGTTATGATTTTTAAAAAAAAGATCCCAGTCTTCTTGCATTCCTTTGCAATTGCTTTGTAAGGAGGCACGCAAAAAATGCTGTGTGTCCTTGTGTCAGCCCTGGGGAGGGGGTTTGGCCCTGCAAAGGGAGGGTGAAGCTGATCTCTTGTGCCACCTGACACGTCTGAATTGCTGTGTGCAGGTGAAGTTGGTGCAGCACACCTACTCCTGCCTCTTTGGAACATTCCTGTGCAACAACGCGAAAGAGAGAGGGGAGAAACACACTCAGGAACGGACCTGCTCCGTCTGGTCTTTGCTGCGGGCAGCAAACAAAGCCTTCAAAAACCTGCTCTACTCCTCCCAGTCGGAATCTGTATGTATCCCACACCCCCTGCACAGGTGGAGTCCCCAAAATGAGAAAACACGCAAACAGTGGGACACTGGGAACTGGGGTTCAACCACAACTGAGGTGGTGGCTGCCCCATCCCTGCAGGTGTCCAAGGCCAGGCTGGACGGGGCTTGGAGCAACCTGGGATAGTGGGAGGTGTCCCTGCCCATGGCAGGGAGTGAAGTGGGATGAGCTTTAAGATCCCTTCCTACCCAAACCACTCTGGGATTCACTGGACTGTCACCATGAACAGAGAGGTGTTTCCAGACCAGTCATTCACCTTTGAGCCCTCAGCTCAGGCCAGCATATCAAGGCTTGTTTTAGTTTTGCTGATATTTAGGGAATGTCAAATGCCACCTCAGAAATTTATGCTGGAAATGTGGTTTTTGTAACTAAGCATTTTACTTTATTTTTTGTAACAGAAAACATTTCAGTGTTTGATAAATAGACCTCTCTAGAGAACGAAGCTGTGTCAGAGAAGTGACAGACAATTGCCTGCAAACCTAGACACTATGTCTAAATTAATCTTAAATCTAAACAGAAGAAGTAGCTCAGAATATTTGGTATATTGTTGTTTCTCTTAATACCTTCATGTTTTCAGTAAGAGCTCGCAAAAGGTTCTGGGAGGGGGCTTGCAGTTACATCACTGTGTTTGATACAAGGTCATGTGAAGGGTTCAGGGCATGGGCAAGTGAACAAGCAATCACCAAATGACATCATGGTTAGGACTGCAAAGACTTGTATAAATATTTAAGCCCTTTTTATTTATAAAAGTATCAAGTGTCATAAACCAAACTGTAAGGACTCTGCAGTGGGTTTGCATATGATAGACGTGGCTTTTAGTTGTTCCTTAGAGCAAAATTAAGCCATGGCTAAGTAGAAAAGAGTTCTATGCCCACACTGGTTTAAGAAGACGAGTTTTGCTTCCCTTGAGCCCTGTGTGGCTGTGTGTGCCCTGGCTGTGGCTTTGCAGAGCTCTGGGCTGTCACTGTTCCCAGCCTTCCCACCACACATGGGCACCGTGGCAGTGCTGAGGCAGAGCAGACATACACACCCTGTGGGGATGTTTAAATCTGTGGATGCATCTAAATGTCCTTGAAAATGCCAGTGGGTCTGTCCAGGAGGAGCATGGAGAGGGCTCTTGGAGTGGGATGAATGGGCAGGGCTGTCCTTGGGCTGTCCTTCCATGTCTGTCCCACAGTGCAGTGACAGGCTTGGTGACACAGCCCCTGTCCTCAGGACATACAGCACTGTCTGTGCTGACAAGGACACTTCTGTGGGAGAGTCTTGGTATTTTCCTGTCTTTTTGTGGTTTTACTTGAGAAGTCAAAAGGTGGTTCTGATGCAGACTCGTTCAAGAGCAGCAGCCACCTCACAGCCCTTGCCCTGCTCAGTGCCAGGGAAATCACAGAATATTCTGACTTAGGAAGGCACCCACAAGGATCATCCAGTCCAGCTCCAGGCCCTGCACAGACACCCCAACAATCCCACCCTGTCCCTGAGTGTTGTCCAAACGCACCTGGAGCTCTGGCAGCCTTGGGGCTGTGACCAGACCGTGGGGAGCCTGGGGAGTGCCCAGCCATCCTCTGGTGGGGCAAACTGTTCCTCTGCCATTGCTTGCCTTTCCATAAGGAAGCTACTTGGAAAAGAGTGAAATTACTAGAGTGAGTCCAGGGGTTTTTAAACTGAAATAGAAAGTGTATTCCACAGTCAAGGAATCTCTTTTAAGAGCAAGCTGCCTCTCCCAAGTACTCCCAAGTGCTTGTACTGAATTTGTATGTGTGGGTGCCTCTATTAGAGCCAGAGTGGGCTGTGATGGACTGGGGCCTTTGGAAGTGAATCCAGCCCCCTGTGGCACAGTGTAACACAACACACAGGAAACCTCAGTGCCGACAGTGGGCCACTGAATTCCACAGCAGTTTAAATTGCTCAGGAGCATTATGGAGGTGTAGATAACAGCACATTGCAGAAGTTCATCCAGGAGGAGCTGAAGGCCAGTCTTGTTCTGCCTCTGTCTCTGGCAGAAGAGATCATTCTAGACCCAAGTGTGGCTGACTAAACACCATCACTGCTTGCTCCCTGACACACTCAGAGCTGAACTTCTCTGCCTGCTGGGAGGCAGCAGTTGACCCTTTCATGTGTTCTCCCTCTCAGGTGCTGTATCCAGTGTGCCATGTGCGGAACTTAATGCTCTGGAGTGCTGTTTACCTGCCCTGCTCCTCCCCCTCCACACCCGCTGACGACTCCTGTGCCCCCTACCCTGTGCCAGGCTCTAGCCCTGAAGAGCAGCCTCTGGGCAGGTGAGCCTAGAGCCCAGAAATCCCATCCTGTAAAGTAAGATCAACAGAGAATATTGTGGGATATAAACAGAGAATGTTTGTGGTTGTGTTTGGGAGGGCAGGGTTTCTCCCAGGTGTGTTTGTGGGACTGACCTGCCCAAGCAGAGTCTGTCTGTGTTTTGGGTTTGGAAGCTGTCACACTTCAGGGATGACAGTGTGGCAGAGAGAAGCTTGGGAAATAGAATTAAGCTCTGACTGTCACATAGCCACATAGAATTCCTTATATCCTTGTGGGATTAAGATTTCCTTTGATTACCTTGAATCTGAGTTCTTTTTCAGTGTTGCATAACTGTTTCTTTGCTTTTCTGTACAATGACTCTGAGCACGTGTTAATTAGAGGTGTGACCAGGCTGGAAGCATTTGGGCTCGGTGGTAAAAGGATTATTCTGAGAATGTTTGAAGTCTGGCTGAACATATTTTCCTGATGGCAAACAAAGGAAGCCCTGAAGCAGCTCTGCACCACAGATGGGCAGAACGTGCTCCTGGATCATACTTCCCCCACGTCCCTTAGATAACAGATCGTTACTGTCCTAATTGCAGGGGGAGCTTTAAACTACAGTAGCTGAACGTTTTAAAAAACCTCATGCCCTGACTGTGGACTGGGGTTGTTTGTCCCTTTGCAGGTTACCAAAGACAAGGTCCTTCGACAATCTGCCGACAGCCTGTGACAGCAGCGTGCCTACAGCCAACCGGCGGAGCAGCGACCCCAGCCTCAACGACAAGTGGCAGGAGCACCGGCGCTCCCTGGAGCTGAGCAGCCTCGGCCCCCCCGGCGACGAGCCCTTCGAGGGGGACGGGCTGGGCCGGCAGGGCAGGGCCCCCCTGGGGGCTGAGCTCTCCGTCGCTGCTGGGGTGGCAGAGGGACAGATGGAGAACATCCTGCAGGAGGCCACTAAAGAGGATGTGGGGCTGGAGGAGCACTTGAGGGGCGGCCCGGAGGCAGCAGGGAAAGGGGCTGAGGGTGCCCTGGATAAAGAGAAGAGAGCCGACAATCTGCGGGGGTACGGCAGTGAGGACACAGGTATCGTAAGGAACAACCCCACGCCCACCCCACACCCACTTTCACAAGGTGCTTCTGAGCCCAAAGGAGAAGAGGAGGAGCACAGCGATGCCAGCAGCCCTCTCCAGCAGTTACCTCAGGGCAGAGGGGTGCAGACTGTTCCTTCCGAGGGCTCCCCTCCAAACAATGCGGAGGAAGAAGGTGTTGGGAAACATGAAGAAGCAGAGCGCCCGTACAGCCCAGCCCAGGCTGGCCTTCCCTTCCCTCTGACAGCCCTGCCGGAGGCAAGGACATCCAACATGGAAAGTTCCACGGAAACCTTAACGGAGACCGAAGCCAGGCCCGAGCTGGTGCCTAAGGGCCCGTGCCACAGACCTCACCCCTTCGCCAGCAGCGCTGACAAGCTGTCCCGAACTGTGGAGAACAGGCCAGAAGGGGAGTGCATGATAGAGCTCCAGAAACTGGGAACAAGAGTGCATAGGACTTCTGGTAGCAGCACCACACACCTCCCGATGCCTTCCCCTTGTGCCTTGCCTTTAGCGGAGCGGAAAGACGAGCTGGTGTGTAACGGGGAGCTGGAGCCCGAGAACAAGCTGGCGGAGAAACCCCCGGGGCTCATCCCCCCGAAATTCCCCGCGGCCAACGGACACTGCGTGAACGGGGAGGACGCGCGGGTGAAGGCCTCGCTCAGCAGGCAGGTCTCCACCGCCAGCTGCAGCTCTGCACAGCTCCACCTGAGGAACTTGCAGCACAAGTGCGTGCTGAGCCAGCTGGGGAAGCAGCCGGCGGGCGGCAGCCCCGACCAGCCGGCCCGCAGCCACCTGGACGATGACGGGATGCCCGTCTACAGCGACGTGATCCAGCAGCGCCTGCGCCAGATGGAGACGGGCCACCAGCAGGAGGTGGAGACCCTCAAGAAGCAGGTGCAGGAGCTGAAGAGCCGCCTGGAGAGCCAGTTCCTCAACAGCTCCCTGCGGATCAACGGGGACTACGGGGACGAAGTGGTGAGTGGGCGGTTTCTGGGCTGTGCTCAGCCCCTGGCTCGGGGCTCAGGGGGTGGCTTTTGGGGCATGGAGGCTTTTATAGACCTCCCCAGGTCATCCTGAAGAGGGCAAACGCTGCCTGAGGATGTTGTAATTTCACCCAACTCCAGTCTGACCGTGACTGGACCAAAGGTTAATTTGAGATGGGTGTTAGAGCAGCTCACCCCTACCTGGACATACCTAAACACCCTCACTGGCCCTGCTGAAACTTCACTGGCTTTAGTGAAAAACCAAGTACACCTTCACTGGCCTTATTAAATAAACCCAAACACCTCTTTCACTGTTATTTTCATATAGGACAAAGGTATTTTCCTAAGGCTGTGACTGTCCCATTTCTGGTCCCTTGGTGCTTTGCAGATTCAGGCGGTGCTGTGTGAGCTCAAACCCATCAGGTTCACACCATTCCCTTTCAGATGGCTAGGCTGCTCAGGAGCTGGAATCAATTTCTGGAATTCTAAATTAACTGGAATAAATTAATTGAACTTTTGTGGCAGTCTTATGTCAACAAGTGCTTTTTCTCTACAAATTAAGAATTTTAAGGGAGCTTTTAAACTCTGCTTTTATTTGGAAATGTTTAAAGTTGGAGAAGTAGAGACTTCTGTAGAGAATTATACCTTCCTGTGGGTTTGAGTACTTCCCTGTAATTCCTGAGGCTGATGCAACACCCATCAGAAATTTCCTTTTCCCACGTGGTTTATATGCCTGAAAAATAGAAAAACAAAATGTTTGTAGGAGGTTTGTCCAATTCATTGTTGTTCAGAAGTGGCAGAGGTGCTGGATAGTCCCAGGTACGTTTGTTGTGAAAAATCCTTGGAGCCTTCCTGGCTCTTCCCATTGGAGATGCAATTCCTTTGGAGCTGGGTGTCACTGCAAAAAGCTTGGATGCTCTGGAGAAATTGGGTGCTTTGGCTGAATTGATTCTGCTCCCATTTTTAAGGGCCTTCAGAAGCTGCAGTGCAGGGCCTGCAGTGCCCCCCTAAAATTCCCTGGTTTTAAGAACCTGATCTCTACCTTCTGTTTGTGCCTCAGCTTGGGAGTTGCAGGTTTACATCTGAAGCTCCAGGAATGCCCGTTCCTCAGGCACAAAAAGACATTGACTAATGATTTCTTGCTGTTTTAAGTGAGTTAAAATCCACCTCTCCCTGGATAAACTATATTAAGGAAGCTTTATTCCCAAAAAAACCTATATATAGAATATGTATAGCTCAAGTTCTGAGTTTGCCATATGCGATTTGGCGTGGATTTTCCGGAGTCTTTGCCAACAAAAGGATACGTGTATTACTAATTTTACTTACAAAAAGGAAACAGCCTTGGAAAGGAAACAGGACCCTGGAATTAGAGCCACAGAGAGCAGGTTTGGGTTATTCACCCAAAGCTTTGCCAGAACTTTGCACTTAGAAGCAGAAACTGGATTTTAAATCCACTCTGCCTCACACCATGCTGTCAGCAGAGGGTCAGAAGCTGCCCTGCCGGGGATTCTGTGTTTTATTTGTGTGGAAGCAGGGATTTGGGAAGGTTCTGCTCAGCTGTGTTTGTTTGCCAACAGACGTCTATCCCCGACTCGGAAAGCAATCTGGATCAGAACTGCTTGTCTCACTGCAGCACAGAGATTTTCTCTGAAGCCAGCTGGGAACAGGTGGATAAACAGGACACAGAGGTACAGACTAAATCCCTGTAAATGGCTCATTCTGGGATATTGATACTCAAATTATCCTCCGGCCTTTGGTCGGGTGCCACTTCTTGGGAACTCTCTCCCTTGCATTTTGTTGTGTCACTCCTGACATACCAGTACCTGTGCCTATGAGCCCTCTGCTTCACAGACTGGGAGCTGGGCAAGGGGGCATTAGGAGAGGAGCCTCAGGTGGACACGTGCTTGGGGAATATTCACCTTCAGCTGAAGGGAATTGGACTTTCTGCCTTAATTTCTGTCTGAGGGGAACCCAGTGTCCCTGTTCCCACAGGTCTGTGTGTCTGTGCCTGTTACCAGCCCTGACTTTGTGTTCTTAGAGCAGAGCAAGCACCCTCCCCAGGGTGCTTGGCTTTGCTTTTGGGAGCACAGAGGGGGCGGGTGTGTTTCCCTTGGCCTGTCCCTGATGCCTGTGGCTGTTGTTGCAGGTGACGCGGTGGCTCCCGGATCACTTGGCCGCTCACTGCTACGGCTGTGACAGCGCGTTCTGGCTCGCCAGCAGGAAACACCACTGCAGGTAAGGGGCATCTGGGGGAGGGACACACCAGGGACACAGCTCCTTTCCCAAGGATGGCTGAACACAACAGTCCCTGCTGCTCAGCTCCAGTTCATACACAGGAGATGTTTAAAAGCCAGATTTAGTATCTGCTCCACCCCAGCCAAAACAGATCCCACCTTTTGTCCTCAGACTGGATTTGGAGGCAGCTGGTTGTTTAGATATATAAAAAATACAGCTTTGTCATCTTAGCATTCAGTAATTCAATATATGAATTCCATGAAGTTGAGGAATAGCATCTTCTCATTGCTGGTTGTAAACCTGCTCCATTCCTTCTCTAACCATTCTCCCTTTTCTAGCTTGCTCCTGCAGAATCTGAAAAGAACACCCATGTGAGATCAAAGTTTTCTGGATTATTCTTTGCCAGACATGTTGCCCCAGAGGCTGCAGAGCTCAGGCAGCAGCAGGGACTTAATGAAGAGCAGGAGGCAGAGGCCACGTGATTAAAGCCAGGGAGTCTCCAGTTTCTAAGATCCATTTCAAATAAATTCCTTTTCCTAGTTTCTGGACATGGGAAAACCATCATTTAAATAAAAGGCAGTTTCCACATTCTGCTGCTCTGTTGCTTTTTGAAGTTGTAAAGAATGTTCAAAATTCAAAATTGTGATTGGTGTCTGGTTTATATTTTACTCCAATTAGTCTCATAAAGCTGATCAAACCCAGGGAAGAATGAATAGAACCTAAAATACTTTTTTTCCACATCCACTGTGTTTGTACAAATTTGTACCCCCAGGCTGTTCCCTCGGCCTGGGCTCGGGAGAGTTCCCAGTACCTGGATACACACAGGTCACCCCAGCACCACGAGGACTCAGGGTTTTCAGATGGCTGCAAATCTCCCTGGAGTGTCTTTGTTGAGCTTTCCCATGTCCAGTGACCAGACTGTCCCTGTTGGTAGAGACCAACACCACCGAGTGTCTCCACAGGAAACATTTACGACCCCTTCCCTGGGAGTGGGAATGAGCTGAACCACTCAGTGTAAGGCCTTGAGCAGGATAAAACCTTCCAGCTTCCTTCATTGCTACTGTTTGCTCCCTTTGCCTGTCCCTGAGCTCTCTCTCCCTCCCTGCAGGGACACTGACCGAGTTGATCAGCTCTGGTGAGCATTTTCAGCGGCCTCTGCCCGTTGTCCGTCTCCCAACTAACTCAGGCTGTTCCTCTCTTTGTTTCTCACTTGCCTCCAAATCACCAGAACTAAGGTGGGGGTGGCCAGCACGAGCTGTTGGGTGTTGGATCCGTGTGAACAGGCCTCTCTCCTCATGGAAAGGCTTTTAGGACTTGGCTTTTGGGGGCTTTAACAGGATGTGTTTCTCACTAACACCCACTGTCAGCCTGTGTGCGTGAGTGGCACAGAATGCTGCACTTCCCACTGGAAGGGTCCTGTCCTGCAAGTTTTATCCATTGATTTTTGATCCTTCCCTTTTTTGCCATATTTCTGGGAGAGGTTCTTGTTTTAACAAACAATTCTAACGTTGCTGTGCCGGGTGTTGGCAAAACCCTGCCACTTGTTTTAGAAGGACTGAAATCCTGTGGCAGGAACAGGCACAGAGGTAGTCAAGGGTCAGGATCACCAAAGCTGGATGAACAGCTGTGATTTGGGATGAGGAGGAGATGTGGGGAGCATGATTTTCAGTCTCCCTTCCTCAAATGAGCAAGATCCCTGTTCCAGCTTGTTTTTCAACATCTCATTTTAGTCTCTGAAGCAAAGCAGGAGACCACCAGGATAGAAGGATGAGCTGTCTGGAGCTTTTCAAAGCTCAGGAGAGCAGTTACAGAGCACCATTATCTGGGCTAAAACAACAAAAACCCCAAGCATATGTTAGGAAGCTGCTGAGCTCCAACAAAGAGATCCTTGTTTTAATCCCTCTGGTTCTCTTTTCCTTCATCCATCAGCAGCGAGCTGCTGTGGGATAATCATTCCCTGAGCACTGAGGAAGTGTGGGAGCTGCTTCTCCGCAGAGTGTTACTGTGTGACACCTCAGGGGCTGTTCCCATTCCTGTGTGTGTTTCAGGCAAGGGTTTCTAACAGGGTCCTCAAGATTCCAGAACCCTGTGCCAGGGTTCCAGCTCCAAGGCCCGGAGCTCCTGTGTAGAACTGAGGAAATGAGCCCATTGAAGTGGGAAATGGGATTTCTCTGCTGCCTCTCTCCCCATCAATGACCAGCAGCTGGAAATCTCCTCTCTTGACAAGGAAGGATTAGTCAGAGCTGCTGGGTGTCAGCAGAATTCCCTGGCAGTCTCTTGGCAGCAGCAAATCTCCAGCGCAGAACAACGACGGCACCAAATCTTGATGCCAAAGAGTTAATGGGAATGGTGTCAGGCATGGAGATAGGCTGCAAAATCCAGGTCCTTGGAGTGCTGCTCCCAACTCCTTGTAGGAATCGATGAGTTTGGAATGCAGGGCTCACAGGTTTTGAGGGGAGCTACAAGAGAAGGGAATTACTTTGGGCTGTAACCGTTCCCAAGTGAGGTGCATGTGCCGGTGTGGCTCCACCAGCTCCCAGGAATGCTGAGAGTGCCCAGCTGCCCCACGCATGGAGCACCTGCCTGCCCACCCCAGGCTTTGCATGGTCCCTGTTGGCTCATTCCCTGGATGCAGGAGTGTGGGACTGCTGAGTTGCTGTGGGGGCACTGGGAGGAGGGTTGCATTGACCGAGATGGGGTTGGATATTTCCATCTGTCCCAGCTTTGAGCAGAGCCTGGGAGCAGAGCCCTGCTCCTCCCAGCACTGCCACTTCCATCCTGGTGTGACCCAGAGCTGGATCAGCCCCACATTCCCCACGTCCTGCAGGAAGGGCCCATGGTGGCTCTGGCTCAGGGTGGTGGTGGCACCGTCCCTGAGCTCCTGTGCAGCACATCCTGCCTGGAAGTGTCCCAAGCCAGGTTGGACAGGGCTTGGAGCAACCTGGGATAGTGGAAGGTATCCCTGCCCATGGGGAATGAGATGGGATTTAAGGTCCTTTCCACCCAAACCATTCCATGGTGGGATGGCAGAGCTCACTCCAGCCTGACCTGAGCCAGTGCTGAGCAGAGAGATGTTTGATCAGCTGCAATTCCACACTGTTCTTTCCTCTGAACTCCTTCCTCTGAACATTCCTGGATCTCAGCACTGGGAATATCCCATTTTACAACTCGAGTAACTTTATTGAACTCCTTCTGATCTTTTCCGTTTCTCCTCTGTTCCTGACAAGGAATTGTGGCAACGTGTTCTGCTCCAGTTGCTGTAACCAGAAGGTGCCCGTTCCCAGCCAGCAGCTCTTTGAGCCCAGCAGAGTCTGCAAGTCCTGCTACAGCAGCCTCCACCCCGGCAGCTCCAGCCTGGACCTCGAACTGGACAAGCCCATCACTGCCACGTCCAACTGAATTCCCGGCCTGGGAGCGGTGGGAGGAGCAGCCGAGCCGACCCTCCCCCGGCCACGCGGGGCCCGAGGGCGAGGCTGGGAGGCTGCGGGAGCTTGGGGAGTCAGGCGGGACAGATGTCGAGGACGTGCCGCTGGATCGTGGGATTCTCCTTGTCCAGCTCTTCCCCCTTCCCTGCCTGTCCTGTCCGTGTGTCTGTATGTGTGTATATATAATATATATGTTTGTTTGGAGGTGGGAAGGGAGCTGGTGCCAGAACCAGGATCCCCTCTGGGATTTCTCTGTCCCGCTGCAGAACTGCTGCAGGCTGAGGATTTTGGGGAGCAGGGAGCAGAGGGAGCCAGGCCAGCCAAGTGTGCAGAGCCTCAATAGCTGTAGCCTCCAGTGCTTTCAATCACTCCTGCTATTCCAAACCAGAAACTGCTGTTTGGGAACCTGTTGCTGCTACAAGAGGTGGGAATCTCCCTCCCGAGACAGCCCTCTCCCTCTCTGCTCTCACAGTGGGGGGTCAGGCAGATTCCCCGCGCACACAATCCGTGAGGTTTGAGCCGTCGGAGCGGGAACACCTGGACTGTTGGCTCAGGAATGTTGGTGAGAGGTGAGATGGGACTGACAGGCTGCCGAGCTGGGCATCACAGCGGGCTTCTCTGAAGGTCTGTCCCTGCTATCCATGGTTGAAATCCAGGTAGGGCAGGAGCAGACCTTCACCTTGCCCTCGCCCCTCCTGTAGGAGGTTCCCTCTGACCCAGGCCCTGGTCAGACTCGCACTTTAACTGAGATGATCCAAACCCCTGGAGAGGCTGAGCTCGGTCCATGGGGAGTGCACTGGTGCTTGGCATCCTCCTGGGATGTTCCTCCTTTTCCAGGCTGTGTTCAGTGTACTCCAGATGGGACAAACTTGCCTGAGGATCTTAAAACAATCCAAAATACATCATGGATTCCCCTTCTTCCTTCTGCCCCAATCCACGTCACCTCCTTGAAGTGTGAACCATATCTGTTTGTAACTCAGCAGTAGGTGCTCATCCCCTTCCCACAGATCCCATAAATCCTGCTTAGTGCAATCTGGCAAGGAGGAAGTGTAGATCCTGCTCACAGTGTATTCCTTAGGCAAAGTCCCAACTGCTCTGTGATATTCCCAAGAATCTTGCTGGAGTATTTGAGAGTTTTAGGTACAACAGCTCAAAATCTAAGAAACCTTGGGAAAGGAGCATTTCCCTTCCCTGGAATGTCACAATCACATCACCCAAAGGGAGGGTCACACGGATACACCATCTCCCAGAGCTCAGTGGTCTGAGGGCAGTGCTGAGGGGGTTGCACTGTGCCCTCCCCACCCCGAGGATCCGGCAGGAATGAATGTCCAGGAAGGAGGCGGCTGCATCCCTATGGGAAGGGTTGTGGGAATGGATGGAGCATCTTGGGATCCCCCTGGCACGGGTTTAGAAGATACAAGGAGGGAGGAGGGAGGCTCAGGATGGTTTCTGCAGCCAAGGTGTACCCAGGAATGGCCCGTGCCCCAGCAGTGGGTGCTGGAACAGAGGCTCGGGCGTCGCTGTTCCGCACGGAGTGGGATGAGGGGAATGTCCGGCTCTTCCCGGGGATGGAGAGGGGGATCAGGGCTGGGGGTGGGTGTCCACCCCAGCCTTGTGTGGGCTGGTGGTGCAGGATCAGCTGGAGCCTCCGGGCTGGGGGATGTACAGTGTGAATAAACGCTTGCGGCTCTTTAGGCTTTTTTGGATCGATGAAGCACTTTTTTTATTAATATTATTTTTCTTTGTATGTAAAGGAGGAACTGTCTCTCTCCGTAGCTGTGTACAGAAATAACCCTTCTCTCCACAAGAGAGTAAAGTGCTCCTATATTTTTCATTTTTGTCAAAAGCGAGAAGTAAATACTTTAGAATTGTTAAATATATAAATAAAAGTGAATAAAGTTTAGACTTTTGCATGGGAGCATTTGCTAACACACTTTCTAATTTTTTTAGTTTTCTTCCCTGTCCCTGGGAGAGGATGCATTGGAGGTTCAGCAGGAACACCAAGGCCTTGGGAAAGGCTTTGTGTCCCATGCTGGATCTTTGTGAGGAACAACAAACTGTTGCTCCAAAACATAGAAGAAAAATTTTAATTTTTGTTTTCCTGGTGCAGGAATCCCAGGGCAGGGGGAAGGGCACAACCCACACACAGCACCATGTTCCGTTGGTACAATCAGGGATTTTCCAAGGATGGAGAAGTGTTGGAGTCTCAGCTCCTTCCACACCATGTTTTTCTTTCCCTCTTTGTCCCACCATCGTGTTTCACTCTGATGATGTTCCCCAGCTGTAGGAGCTGCTTTTGCTGAGGTTTGGCAGAGGAAGCTCCACATCTCCTTCCCCATGGAGGGAGGTCAGAGCTCCACTCTCAATTCCTGCCTTATCCCAGTGCTGGATGGTGGAGCTGCAGCAATTTGGGAACAACCCAAACTCACTCAGGTTTAAGAGCTTTTTTCCCAGAAGGTGGAAAGCCCAAGTGCTGTTTGTGCTGCACAAGAGCCCCATTCCTGGTGAGTGCTGCTCCTTCCAGGGCCCAGCTGTGGTCCCTCCCCTCAGCTCCCCCACCAACACTTCATTCTTCCCTTACACATCTGAGGATTTTCCCTGGATTCCCAAAGGTCTGAGCAGCTCCTTGAGCACCTGTGAGTGATGTTGTGCCTGTCTGATCACAGGACCTTGGGCACAATCCCTCAATGATCTGATGGTGTTTGTTCTATCGAATCGAGCTAGGAAAAGGAATCCTGGTGTTAAGTGCCAAACAGGCTGGGAAGCGGGAAAGCCCGGACAGGCAGGGATTACCAAAGCCCTGGGCTTTGGAGATGAGCACTTAGGGAGAGCAGGGGATCCCCAAGGGTGACTTTCCCTCTGGGTCACATCCAGCAGCTGCTGTTGGACTTTTCCCCAACCATGGGCACATCTGGTGATGGAATCAGAGCCACCTGTTGTTCCCTCCCCTTCCTGTTCTCCCGAGTTTCACAGGGCACAGCAGCTCCTGTGCACTGACCCTGTGACACCGAACTGCAGGGTGAGAGTCCTCGTGCCAGGACACAGGGAATGGCTTCCCACTGCCAGAGGGCAGGGAAAGATGGGATACTGGGAAGGAATTCCTGGCTGTGAGGGTGGGGAGGCCCTGGCACAGGTTGCCCAAAGAAGCTGTGGAAGTGTCCAAGGAGGGGAAGATCCTGCTTATCCAATCTAGTCTCCTTTTATGACCAGGTGACTCATCTGATTGACGAGGGGAAACCTGTGGATGTAGTGTACCTTGATTTCAGTAAAGCCTTTGATACTGTTTCCCATAACAAACTCCTGGTGAAGCTGATGGATTGTGGCTTAGACAGGTTTACTCTGTCCTGGGTTAAGAATTGGCTGGATGGC
>VXBA01004369.1:26202-117674 GCA_013399895.1 Serilophus lunatus | reverse complement strand
CCTGAAAGGAGGTTGTAGGCAGGTGGGGGTCGGTCTCTTCTCTCAGGCTCCCTATGACAGGATGAGAGGACACAGTCTGAGGCTGCGTCAGGGGAGGTTCAGGTTGGATATCAGGAGAAACTCACAGTGAGAGTGATTCCCCCACTGGAATGGGCTTCCCAGGGAGGTGATGGTGTCACCATCCCTGGATGTGTTTAAGGATAGGTTAGATGATGAACTTAGTAGTATGCTTTAGATGGTTTAAATGCTTTAGATGGTTTAGATGTTAGACTGATGTTGGATAGGTTAAGCTAGGTAAAGGTTGGACTTGATGATCTCCATGGTCTTTTCCAACCTTATTAATTCTGTGTAATTCTGTGTAAGGGCAGGTTGGAGCAACCTGGGATAGTGGCAGGTGTCCCTGCACAGGGCAGGGGGTGGGATGGGATGAGCTTTAAGGTCCCTTCCAACCCAAACTATTCCATGGTTCTTTAACACAGATTTTTCAAATCCAAATACTCTATTCCCTTTCAATGCACATACAACTGGAAGCCCTTTGGTGCTGGGGCTGGTTAATGGGATTTGTGTGACTTCAGGGAATCTCTGCCTGGCTCAGCCCGCGATCCCCATGCCAGCCCATGGAGCTTCCCTCCCCACATCCCGTTGGAACTGCTTCATTCTGCTCCTCCCTGGAGGCAGCGTTCGGTCACTTGTGTCCTCCTGGGTCTGCCAGCTTTGGCCTCAGCGAAATGCTGGACAGCTCCGCGCTCAGCAAACGCCACCTTCCCTCTCTTCCCACTCAGTGTCCCGGCTGAGGCAGCACTTCCAAGCTATAAATTCCAGCCGTCTTTGGTTTATTAGTGCTTTTCTTCTATTATTAACAACTTTTTAATTAAAATTCGTAGTCAGCAGGGTAATCCAAGCAGCTCAACTGACAGGCTGAGGGGGAGGAGCTCACTGTCAGTATTTAGGTGGAGAATTACTGGATTTCAATCAAAGACTTACGTAGTATTTATGTCAGGATGAATTGCAGCATCATTAGGATATGTGCACAGTGTTCCGGAGGCTGTAGAGGATAAAAATCTCTCTTTTCTTCAGAAAGCACCAGTTCCCAGGGAGCTCAGTGAAGGAAGGGCTGCACAACCCCCACAGCCTGGGCTGTTCTGGGAACAAGCCCCATCCCAGGGAGGTGCTAGGATGGAAGCCCATGGTTAGCCATGGAAAGCAAGAAAGTGAGCAGGAAAAATAGTATTTTTCTGTATTTAATCAGCTTTGGATACTTTTCAGCTCAATTGTGATTGGTTTTCTTCGAAAAGAACAACATTGGCACTTGAAGAGCTGCTGCTTCCAGTGATTGTCTGAGTGTGGTAACTTGGGCTTTGCCTAAAGCACAGCGAGAACACTCCAGCATCTTGGAGTGACCCTCAGGGCTGTGTCTGTGCTGGGAAATGGCACAAAGCCCCAGATTTCCACCTGGGGGTCACTCCTGAAGGATTTGCTCTGGCCCTTGGTGGAAGGTCTCCACCACACCTGGAATTTGGAGCTACCTGAGAGTTTGGGGTTTTTTTGGATTTCAACCCACCTGCAGCGCGTGGGGGTCCTGTGGTGGCTCAGAGGCGGCTGTCCCCGAACACCAGGGCGCTGTCCCGCTGTGCTGCCCCGGCCCCGTAACTGCCCGACCCCGACCCCGCGGCCACCGGACACAGCTCCTGGTTGCACCACCTGGACGGAGACAGGCAATGGTCTGTTCCAGCCCTGTCACACACACAGGGCTGTGCCCAGGTCAGATCCTGCCCGTCGCTGGTAAAATGCAGATCACCCACAGCAGGCAAAAGCCACTGCTGGTCTGCACCTGGGAAGTTGGGTCTGGCCATGGCCAGGGGCTGGATCGCTCCCAAAGCTTCCCACATCACATGTGGGATCATCCAGAACAGCCAGGGCTGGGCAGGTCTGTGCTTACCTGAGAGCAGCACAGGTGTCTGTGGAAGAGGCCTCAGGCCGAGCTGCGTGTGCCATCAGAAGAGCTCCTGTGGAAGAGGGGGAGATGGTGTTCCCAGGCTCCTGCCAGAGCAGCCCAGGGCTCCGAAAAGCAGATGGTGGTTACTTCACAGCAGTGCTTAGAGGGAAAGGGGGACTGAGCTTTAAAGCTTCATCCTTGACCCAAGTGGGAACTAGACATCTAGGATTGATTGCCAGCCCTTTCCTGGTGGGGAGCCCATCAGCAAAGAAAGATGTGGAGCTGCTGGAAAGAGTCCAGAGGAATCCATGGAGATGCTCCAAAGGCTAGAGCCCCTCTGCTCTGGAGCCAGGCTGGGAGAGCTGGGGGTCTTCACCTGGAGAAGGGAAGGATCCAGGGAGACCTTGGAGCCCCTTCCAGAGCCTAAAGGGGCTCCAGGAGAGCTGGAGAGGGACTGGGGACAAGGGATGGAGGGACAGGACACAGGGAATGGCTTCCCAGTGCCAGAGGGCAGGGAGAGATGGGATATTGGGAAGGGATTGTTGGCTGGGAGGGTGGGGAGGCCCTGGCACAGGGTGCCCAGAGAAGCTGTGGCTGCCCCTGGATCCCTGGGAGTGTCCAAGGGCAAGTTGGAGGAACCTGGGACAGTGGGAGGTGTCCCTGCCCATGGCAGGGGGTGGAGCAAGGTGCACTTTAAGGTGCTTTCCCACTCAAACCATTCCATGAGTCTGTGACTCCTGCCTGTCCCAGTACCGATGTAGATCCGTGCCAGGCTGTAGGAGAAGTCTCTCGCTGCCAGTTCCATGGTCACTGTGGGCTCTGATCCCGCTGCCTCCAGGAACCCTGTGAGGCTTCCCAGGGCTTCCCGTGTGCGCTGCACAGCCGGGCCCAGCTCAGCAGTGCCCGAAGCCAGCGCCAGCTTTTCCTGTGAACAGAACAGAACACAAAACTTCCAGTGCATTTGCCTTCTGGAAAGGAAGGGGCTGGTGGGACCCTGAGCACAGCCAGCCCTGACCACAAGCTCAGATCCTGGTGTCTGGCACTGGCACTGCCCAGCTGGAGTGGCCAGGGCACTGCGGGGCAGCAGGGAAGGGGATGTGTCCAAAAGGAAGCTCCCAGCCTTGCCTTGGGGATGGAGAATCTGTGACCAGCCCCACGATGTTGCTGTTTCCATGACGTCTTCCCAGCTGCACGTGGGGACCAGTTCTCATTCCCAATTCTCTCTAACTGCAGACCTTTACCAGGGTCTAGTTCTCCCAGGTTTGTATTTTCATTTCCACAAAGATGCTAAAGCTGTGTCCATGCAGGAAATTTCACAGTTAGAAGAGTTTTCCTCTCCAATCATGTCAGTGGGAAAGGCCCCAGGGCAAAAGGAAATGGCCTCAAGTTGCATCAGGGGATGTTCAGGTTGGATATTAAGGAAGATTACTTCATGGAATGGATGGTCTTGCACTGGCACAGCTGCCCAGGGCAGTGTTGGAGTTCCCATCCCTGGAGGAGTTTAAAAGCCCTGGGATGTGACACTTGGGGACATGGGTCAGTGATGGCCTTGGCAGTGCTGGGTTAATGTTTGGACTGGATGATCTCAGAGGGCTTTTCCAGCCTCAAGGATTCCATGATTCTAATGGACGTTAGGCATTTAACTGTGCCTAAAGCACCCTGTGGCTGAGCCAAGCTGCTGATCTCCAACATCCCAAATACTTTGGGAAAGCACAAGGGATACTCTGCTGAAAGAGTCTGGAATAGCTGTTCTTTGGACACGGCCTTCCCATGCCTTTCATCTGTGTCTCCTGTGTTATTCCCTGTTAGGAGGGATGGGACACTGCCTGGTTCAGGGATCTTTACCACACTCAATCCATCCCTGCACAGGACTAAAGGATCAGCCCAGGGCATCCTCAAAAGGCCCCGCTGGGTGCCTGAGCAGCACAGTGGGTGGCAGGAAGTGCAGTTCATTAATTAGCTTCATCAGTCACCTGCAAACGAGACTATACCCTGTGAGTATCAGCTACACAGAACTAACATTTTATGATTCTGAGGTTTCAGTGCTGAGGTGATCACACAGCTCCTCTTGCTGGCCCAGAAAATCCAGCGAGCTGATCTGCACAGACTGTTCTGTGTCCCTGCTCCTCCCTCTCCGTGTTCTCCACCTGCTCAGCCCACAATCCCACACTGCCCAGTGCTGCTGTTCTGAGCTCCAGGGGCAGAAACCCTTCCAGCATGTGCAGGACAAATAGAAACACAGCTCTAGCGCCAAGATAAAGCCCAAAGACCCTCCGAGCCCGTGGAATGCTAATGAGGTGTTTTAAAGGAGCTCGGAGCCTGTTGCTGACAAGGATCAAAGAGCCCAAAGGCAGCAGCACATTCCCAGCAGTTTGGGTGGAAGCCAGAGCGGCACCAGCCGAGCACGGAGACAACACGTGCCCCTGTCAGCACCTCCTGCTCGTGGCTGGGGCATGAACACACGGACCAGCTGCCACAGCTGGAAGGGTTCCACAGCTGGAAATACACACCAGGAATATCAAAGCATCTTTATAACCTTAGGGGAAGAAAAAAACCTTGTACTGTCTTTGTTCACCAATAATTTATGCTTCTTTTTTGGTTCAGATTGAATTTACTCCTCTCCTAACCAAAACCCCTTTGTGGAAGACCAGGCTGGATTTTTCCATGCCCTCCCTGCATTTGGGATTGAGAGGCTGGGAGTTGCTCCAGGGGTGATGTTCAAGGCAGGAGCAGCTCTTGTTGCTCTGCTCCAGCTCCAGAGTGTAAGTGGGGGAGCATCACTGCTCTTTTCTGTATGAAATCATCCACAAAACAGCTTCAGAGCTCCAGTATTTCCAATTCCTCCTGGTTTTACTGAGGAGCTTTGAGATGCTGCTCATTTGTTTGCTCTCTATCAAGCAACGTGGTCAGAATGGTTTTCACTTACAAGATTAATCACGAGTATCTAAAAATACAGCGACAGGAAGAACATCCCAAACAGGGCTGAAAGCACAAGCTCATGTTCATGCCTCAGGCAAACACAGAGCCCAGTAACCTCCATTTGTTTCCTGCTGCCTGAAAAATGGGGTTGTGGTCTGAAAAGGACCTGAAAACACTATCACGTGTCTGAGATTTTAAGTCTGATTTCCAGCCTGAGTTACAGGCCTTCAAAGACACTCTTGAGGCAAGAGCTGATTCTGAGCACTGCACGATGCACACAGGGCTGGAGTTCAGACACTGTCCTGGGATGTGTCCAAATTTCACCTGAAATGACTCAAATGCAACAATCAACAAAGTGCCCAGGGCTATTTTATAGGCACTTTTCAGACTGTAATTGAATTCTGAAGTACACCCAAGGCTCTGGATCGAAATTCTAGCTAATAACATTTTAGTGCAACATGAAATGGCCCTGTCCAGTATCCACCTGAAACTCCCACCTTGGCGGAGCTGGAATCCAGGACGTGTCCTGGGCTGATCCCCCAGCAGGGGAGGGGGGATTCTGCCCCTCTGCCCCCTCAGGTGAGACCCCACCTGCAGAGCTGCTCCAGCCCTGGGGAACAGCACAGGGAGGACGTGGAGCTGCTGGAGAGAGTCCAGAGGAGGCCACGGAGATGCTCCAAGGGCTGGAGCCCCTCTGCTCTGGAGCCAGGCTGGGAGAGCTGGGGGTGTTCACCTGGAGAAGGGAAAGATCCAGGGAGACCTTGGAGCCCCTTCCAGAGCCTAATGGGGTCCAGGAGAGCTGGAGTATCAAGAATCCTAAAAATTCAGCTTCTCATAACCATGTTGTGCAAAGATGAAGAAGTTCTCTGTGTTTCTGTTTTTCCTGAGGATAACTACAACTCTGGGTTCCTGCTCCTGATCACAGCACCAGCAGCACTGGGAATCCCACCATCAGCACAGGCAACTGACCCAGGATAAAAGCAAAACCAGGTGACAGGGGGGCAAGGAGGGACATTACCCTTGATCCAACCTTCTGAGAACCAAGTACAAGTACTAACACTGCTTTCTGCAAAGCGGCCTGGCACTGGGCACAAATCCTGCACATTGAGAACCTTGATGGACAAATATAAAATAAACTGTACATGACTTGTGTGCATCAATAAAAAGGAAATGGATCAGAGCAGTAAAAATCCCTTTATGATGGGCTAAATTGTTTCTTCGCTAGACAGGAGTGGGAGGGATGTTCCAAAAGGAGCCAGATTCCCAGAGACTGAAAACATTTGGACACTTGGAACTCAAAAAGAGGTTGTTTATAACCTGTGAGTGAAACCCTGACTGTGGTGCAGAAACTCAGCACGTTCCTGCAGACAAAAATCCCTCCTAGGCTGCTGCTCCAGTGCTTGGCTGCATAAGGAAAAAACTTAAATTAGCCAAGTCTGACCTCTTCTATCCCAGAACTGGACCATCCACAGAGCTCTCCCAGCTCAACCTGACCCAGCCACTCTCCATGGAAGACCCTTGGAGACCTTGGAGTCAGCACTTGCTGCCCTCCAGCCTCACACACAGAGTGATTGGTGGGAGCAGCAGAGCAATGATGAGCTCATTAATTAATGAATCTCAGTGCTTGGTTACTGCTGTGCAGTCCCTGCTCTGCATCACTGTGCTGTGTTCCCTAATGCTTCCCTGATTATCCAGTGGTTAAGCAGCTGGAGGGGCCCTCCCTGCTGCACCAGGGAGGTGCCCTGGGGTGCAACATGGCACCTTTGGCAGGGGGGTTGTTTAAATCAGTGTGAAGTGTAAGAATGTAGATGCTGCTTTTTTCAAATTATTTTTAGAGCTTCTTTCCTTCTCCCCTCCATTACCTGCAGTGTCAGCCTAAGCTGCTGTTTGCCAACAGCTGGACCCATTGGATTTTCCATTTTCAGGTGTGCTCAGTCCTGTTCTGTTTGGCATCTGTTTGGGCATCAAGTTAAGGTTATATTTCTCAAAATTGGCCTGAGGGCTTGGCATGGAGACCCTCATCCCTGGAGGTCAAAGAAGGGCTGTGTACAGAGCACAGATAAGCTGAGGGGGGTTGAAATGGGCCAGAAGTTTCAGCCACTGTGGGAATCACTCAGGCTCTTGGCTCCTGTTGGTTTGGAAAGCCCTATCCAGTGCTGCAGGAGCACAGTATCCCAGCCCCTTCCCTTCTCACAGGGTCTGGATGGGAAAGTGAAGGCTACACTCAGCCAAATCCAGCACTCCAGATGCCCAGGGCTCCCTGCTGTACCCGTGCTAATGTGACCTGGATTGTTGTGACTGGATTAATAATGTCACCTCTGAGAGAACACCCTCTGGATATGCTGATCCTGCCTCCCAAGCTCATTCCTGTCTCCTTTTTTGGGACACATCAAGCCTGGTGATGATCATTCACCTTCATGAAACTCTGAGCTGCTTGAAGTCTGTCACCTGAGCAGCTTTAAAAGTAAAGGCAGAGAATGGCAGATCTAGATGGACAGCACTGGAATTCCTTTGGCTCTTCCCATCTTTTCAGTGGGAATATAAATAGAAACTCATCATGCAGTAGGTAGCCCTAGAGAGGTTCAATATTCAGCAGTTCTGTGGTGATTTTCCAGTTAAGGAACAAAACCACAAAATTATTTTGGATTCAGGAGGGTGACTCATGTTAAAAATATACTTGTTTTGGTACCTGTCATGAGCAACTCTGACAATGCCAAACTCCTCACTGCTGAGCTGAAAGTGTCTGGACACAAGGATCCCAGGATAAACATTGCCTGCATCCTGCTATTTAAGGAGACACCTTTGGAATACTTGTCTAAAGCTTTCAGTTTGGGCATATTCCTTGTCAGTCTCAGTCAGGAGCATAAACCCCAAACAAGGCTCTGCCAGGGTGGGCAAAACAGGCTGAGCAGGGCTTTTGGTGTGGGCTCACCTGCACTGAGGACAGGAACACATCCATCACCTGTCCTTGGCTCTTGGCAAGGGATCGTAGGACATCAAGGGACAGGATATTTGTTGTTCCCTCCCATATGGACAGCACCTATGGGGAAGAGGAGGCTGTGAAGAGCAGGAAGGAGCCCTTGGAGTGACTGCAACAAAGAAAGGGGAATGTGAGGAAATGAAGCCATGGATCAGAGCTAAAGGAAATAACCAGAGATGTCTTGCCTCACAAGTGGAAAGCAGCAGTGGAGCCCAGCTCCAGTTCTGTGCTAGGGAACAACTCCAGCACTGGGAATACATCCCATCCCCTCCCTGGGGGTGGCTGGGCACAGCAGGAAGGCAGTGAGGGAAGAGCTGCCACACCTGGAGTGAGCCTGGGAGGGCTGTGCTCTCCCTTGAGCACGTCTTCAGCAGGGAACCAGAGTGTTGTGCAGGGGACATGGAGACACACAGGAGCTTCTCCTGCTGCTCTTACCAGGGTATCCCGGAGTATGACTGGCAAGCCTGTGTCCTCCATATAACCTTGGCCCCCAAAACTCTCCATTGCCTCAAGAGCCACAGCAGAAGCCTGCAAAATGCAGAGAGCTGGCATGACCAACAGTGCAAGAGGGGAAAAACCAAACCTCTCACAGCACACAGCAGTTCCTGCTGGGATGGGCTGACTGGGTCCTGCTGACTTCCTGAGAGAGGTTGCTCATGGCATGTAGGAAGAGCTGCTGGGGAATGAAGACTGTGTAACACTAGGAGAGGACCTGCAGGAGCAGTTGGACCTTGGGAGAACATCTCAGGGCAGTCTGTCTCAACACAATCCTCTCTAGGAAAATGTACCCATGGTGTGCTTGGTACATGGGAACAAGTGTTTCTAGTCCAGGAGAGTCTTTACCTTCAGCTCCTGGGTGTGTAAGCTGAGGGCCATGAGAAGAGGACAGATCCCTGAAGTTCAGGTTAATGTTAAGCTTTTAACTTCTGCTCTTCTATCTATTCATAATGAAGGATATTCCCTGTGGCTCAGCGACCACCTTGGACTTGAGGCAGCCCCAGCAGCATTCCTGTGGCACATGGAACATGTCACAGTAGTGCTGGCTCCCTCTGTCCCCATCAGACATCTCATGTGGCCCTGGGACCAAAGGAACAAGGCTCCTACCCACAAAGTCCAGCCCCCAGAGCAGTAACTGCTGCAGGTCCTGCTGGTATTCCCCACTCTCACTGCCCTTCCCTCTGGCCGTGTTACTCCTCTTTCCAGCTCTTGCTAATGTGCCACACAGCCCCACTCCAGGCTAGTCCAGCTGGCTGTTCCATACCTGCTTCCCCGTGTACAGTTTGGCCACAGGGATGAGCAGCCTCAGGAGCAGCTGGTCCTGCTCCCTGCCCTGGTTGGTTTCTGCCAGGCCAAGCAGCTGAGCCACCTCCATCAGCAGCAGGAACGCCCCTCGCACCTGCACCTGTGGGCACAGAAGGGGGGGCTTCACTGGCAGGGTCCTTGGACCTGGGCTGATTCCATGCTGAGGTGCCATGGGATTGCCCCAGGGGTGAAGTGCCATCCCTGCCTGCACAGACCCACAGCTTCAGAGACAGAGACCTCTGACCACACAAGGCACAGAGCATAGAATACTAAAGGTACTCTGGAGTTGCTGCTCTTGGACACTTTGATCTGGCATGAGGAAAGGGGTCATGCTCCTTCACCAGGAACACTTGGAGCCTTAGCAAAGCTCCTATCAGGCATCCAAGCCACAAATCCGCCTCCTTTCCAAGGGAAAGGGATGTGAAAGCATATATCCCATGGTCAACCTGTAAGCACCAGGGAACTGCAAGGTCTGCAACAGATTTCTTGCTGAGCAACTTACTTCCCTAACAAGTTGTAATTTGAAGCATCAGGATATGGAGCTCTGTAGCTCCTGTGCATAAAGGTGTGCTGTGGGACTTTACAGGAGCTGCCCTTTCTTTCAGAGGTGGAGTTCCAGCTGCAGGCCAAATGCTGGACCTTAAACTTATGTTTGGCCACATTCCCTCTGCCCCACTTTGCAGAAGAATTTTTAAGTACTGTTTTCAGCCCATCTCCTGGTGCTTGAGCTACCAGGGAAGTTTGGTGAGTCTGTACCAGTCTTGGACAAGAGTCTGGTAACTGCAGTTCAGGGCACTGTGGTGTCAGGCCTGGACTCTGATGGTAATGCTCAACTTCAGAGGGCATGGCTTAGTAGGGGCACTCATGAGCTTTGGCATTGCTCTCAGGAGAGCTCCCATGTAATTGTTTAGGACAACTTGAAGTCCAGCAGAGAAGTTAGGTCTGTTATCAGCTCAGATCCCACTGGAATATAGCAGTTCCCTTGCTGCACACACTTTGCTGTAGCAGGAACAGCCTCCTACATCTGACTGCTGCACAAAGGCAGACTGGCTGTGCTCATTACCAGCAGGGATCTGTGCCCTCTTCCCAAGGAGTTCAGCTCAGCTCCCAAAGCCTTACCTCCATCCGGGCTAACGTCTGCATGTGCAGGGGATGATCCTTGAGGAGTTTCCCAAAGGCAACCCTCCGACGGGCATAGTCCCTGCTCAGAGTCAGCATCCTGCAGACAGCACACACAGGGAACACTTAGACCACCAACCTGACACTTCTGAGAGTTCCATTCCAGCCACCCCTGCTCACCTGTACCCCCAGTCTGGGTCACCCCCCCACAGGCCAACCTCCCCCAGCACTGCTGCCTTCCAGACCTGTCCCACAAAGGCATTGGATGCCACTCAGCTGAAATGCTGAGCATTGCAAAGTGCCCTTGTCCTGACAAGCTGCTCCTTCAGAGCTGGGGGAAACCACACTGCCTTCACCTTCTCATGGAAGCTACTGCACCAATGACATTGTGGATCCGAGTGATGTTCAGCATGTTGGAGATGGAGGCCACTCCACGACCCTCTGCAGAGATCTGAAACACAAGGAACAAAGGCTGATGAGAGGTTTTCACACCATCTTGGATGGGGACTGATATTGAAATGGAAGAGGTGCCAACAGACAGATGGACATGGACTGTCTACTCCATCCCTGTCTGCCCTCAGGCACCTCAGAGATCTCCTTGCTTTAAAATACAGTTGTCTCATTTCAGCCAAGTCTGTGTCATGATGTGGCTGCCCCATCCCTGGAAGTATCCAAGGCCAGGTTGGATGGGGCTTGGAGCAACCTGGGATAATGGAAGGTATCTCTGCTCGTGGCAGGGGGTGGAATAAGATGAGCTGTAAGGTTCTTTCCAACCCAGTCCTGTGATTCTATGGTTCCATGGCCAGAGAGGTGACTGGAGACCATGTCAGCATGATCAGCGCTAGTCCCCGCTGCTTGTTTTACCTGCACACCAGACAAGCTGTCCCTCAGCTGCTTCAGTGCTGTTTGATTAGAGAAATGACCAGCCCAAAACGATTTGTTTCATTTTCTTCCCTCCCATCTTTTCCTGAACTCTTCTCACCTGTGCCCACACACAGCCTGACTGGTTCACCACATGAACAGCCAGCCTCAGAGGTGAGAGAGGAATGTTTTCCATTGGAATCCCTGCTGAAACCCCCAGGAGTGTCTGCTGTGTCAGACCAGCCCATTCCCAGGGCTCACCAGCTCTGCTGGGGCTCCCTGCAGCCACAGCTCTGCCGTTGCCATCTGCCGTGTCCCCAGCTTGTCTTTGAGCCGCTGCACCTGGATGTTGTTCAGCTTCCCCTCCTCATCTCGAACCCTCAGGAAGAACAGGGACAGGCCTCTGGAACCCTGGGGACACTAGAAGGGACACCAAGAGGATTTAATGAGAAATTAAATTATAATGACATGAGGAACAAAAAGGATGCCTTTGCTCCTTCGCCTGGTTCCACCATCCAACAGAACTGGGTTTACCTGTCCTTCAGCATCTGCTATCCTGGCCAAGGTTAATGCCATATCAGAGTCAGCAGCTGATGTGAACCACTTAAACCCATAGAGACGATAGGAACCATCCAGCTGCTTCCTGGCCACGGTCTCGGTGCCGTTGGCTGAAAGAGAGGAGATTTCTTGACCTTATGGGACCTTCTGTGTCGATCGATCCTGATTTTTCAGTTTAAGTGGCAGCTCTTTTAAGCCACCTCTTGCCATGAAGATGGAGCATGGATGAGCTGTTAATCTCTTCCATTGACCCTCAATAAAAAATGCAGTGTGTGTAATCCAGTGACTCCAGTTCTTTAGGGACTACCACAGCCAAGAACACAAAGGGCTCTGTGGATCTGGGAGTCCTGCAGTGATGCACATCTTTCACTCCACAGCTGAGCCTTTCACTGCTCCCAACGGGAAACCACCTGCAGCTCCATCAGATGCTGGTGACTCCCCTTCCATAGTTCTGCCTCTGCAGCAGAGTTCTGAGGTTCCCTGGACCATTATTAGTGTTAGTAGGCAAGTAACTAATGTTAGCAATAACTAACATTAGTCAAGGAATAAAAGTTGAAGGCTAAGTATGCTTTCTCAGTTTTCTCAGCTGAAATGGGCTTGACATGTGTTACCTGTGCAAGGAGCTCAGCTCCCTGCCTGCCTGTGTGTCCTGCCTACACCAACAAACAGAGATGGGGCTTTTTGTTGGTTAAAAATCAGAACTATGCAGAGGATTTGGATGATTTCTGCTCAAGTTTCCTAAAACGGCTCCCTGGCTTTGTAAGTTCCTCACACCCTACATTTTCTCAGTTCTTACTAACACATCAGGCTGGTGCCACACCTGTCTCCCCCCTCAGAACACGTACCAACATCCGAGCCACCCCTGCGCTCCGTCATCCACTGCCCAGAGGTCCAGAACTTCTTGGGGTCACGGGATGTCAGATGGTCAAAAGCGTTTTTCAGAGATCCAGGAAAACCCAGTGACTGTGTGGGGGGAGGGAAAAGAAGCTCAGATGATCATAACATAGCAGATGAAATCAGACAGATACTTTAACTGAGCCTGGTGTGTCCTGGGCTCACACCAGCCACTCTGGGAGCAGGTGGGGGTCCTGCACTGTGGAGCATGTGGAGGTGCTGCTGAGAGCCTGTGAGCCAGCCCAGCTCCTGCCCGGCTGCTGCAGCACTGTGCACACAGAAGGCATAGACTTGTATTACAAAGGGCAGTGCTGAGCATCCCTATCCCCTTGGATTTCAGCACCACCGGACATCTGGACAGAGAGCTCCCCAAACAGCCCATGTGCCAGGTATCAGCATATGTTCAGGTACACTGGATGTTACCAGCAGGGAAGAGGTAACTGCCTTGTTCTGCTTCAATTTTTATTGAGTTAAAATGCCCAGAGTTAACTACTTAAGGAATGTTTTCCCCTGAATCCTATGAGGCTGCACAAAGATGCAGAGCCAAATGTTCCAGCTGGGAAAGTCTTGGTGGCCTGGTGAATTTACACCAGGTATGAATCTGGCCAATTATATCTAACTGCCACTCCACACAAGAATAGGAAAACGATCGCTTAGTAAGAACATGATAGGATCAGAGAAATCATAGAACGATTTGGGTTGGAAGGAACATTAAAGCCCATCCAGTTCTACACCAGGGCAGGAACACTGTCCATGACCCCAGGTTGCTCCAGGCCCCGTCTGACCTAGCCTTGGACACTTCCACTTGGGACACCTTTCCAACTACCTGCAGTGCCACAGGTGTTATGTGCAGCAAAGGCCCTGTTGTACATAGTGCTGTAAGTAAACACAAAAGCTGGCACGGGCACAAAGACTTTGTCACTGATGGAGAAAGGCAGTGGGAGACAGAGCTGAGTCACAGCACAAGGAAGGGCTGTGCCCAGAGCCAGATGGCAGATCCTTGGCCAGTGCTCTCGTCTCAACCAGCACCACCAGGACATGGGCTGTGCCCCCAGGGACCAGCTGAGCTCATACCTCAATGACTTTGGCTGCCCCATCAGTCATGGCCAGGGGACAGCTGAAACCTCCAGAGGAGCTTGAGAACAAGTACAGTTTGACAGCCTGGTACAGGCGGCTGAGAGAGACACAGGGAGAAAGAGAGAGAACAGACAAGTTACACAGCAGTGCAACACCATGAGGAAGAAACAATTTCAACTGGAAAGAGAGGGGAAAATACAGCTAGAACAGGTGAGGATCAGGCCACTCATTTCTGAGAGGGCAAAACATATTCCAGCCAGGAGGAGAGAAGAGGAGCAGCAGAGTCTCTCAGTCCCAGCAAGACTGCCAATGCCAGGCCAGCTGGTGCAGTTTTTAACAGTAAAAAAATGTGGGTCTGTCTCCAGGGACTGGAACACAACAAACTTGCAAGTGAAATCTTCAGCTGCATTACAACTAACACACATAAAGCTGGAGCAGTGCAGGGAACTGCCAGGCCCCACAGTCAGGAAGGTGACACCAAGGGATATTATGATCAACTGTGGGCCATTAGTTACAGCCTATCATTGGTCAGGTGGAACATTGCAGTGGACAGACAGTGCTGCTGGGGCCAGCGGGAGCTGTGCTGGTGCCTGGGCAGCATCTGTTACCCATTACACAACCAGCTCAGGTGCTGAATAAACCTCACCAAGAATAACCAGGAAGGCACCGAGTCACTCCCATTCTCCCCAGTTACCTCCAGTTGGAGAACCTTCTCTCATAGGCCTCAGCAATCAGCCCCTCCTGGGCTGAGATGTCCTTCATGCTCCTCCAGGCAGAGCAGGTGTGGATGTGATCCACGCGCCGCCCCCAGGCATCGTGCTGCTGAAACACCGGCGGGTTCAACTCGCATTCCCACCCCAGAGCTTGGATCTGGGTTAGCAGCCGGTTTCCAAACCTCTCCAGGTCCTGATGCACCTCCTTCAGAACCTGAGGAGCAACAGGAAGAGCCCTTCAGCACAGCCCTGCAAGGCAGGACCCTCATCCCAGCTGGAAAGGCAGAGGACTCCCCATGCAGGAGTCCTCTCCAGTCCCCTCCCCAGTCCTGCAGGGCTGGTGGTCTCTTGCCACTTGGCCCTTCCATGCATTCTGTAACACAGCTTGACAGCTTCTCCCTCAGCCTCTGCTGGCACAGCTGTGCTACACTGTCACTTTTTCTCTGTTTTTCACTCAAAATCATTTTTTCAAGTTACTTTTGGCAGCATGTCTGGATTTCACAAAAGACAGAAGCAGTTTAGTATCAGGGCTGAGAATGACACAGATGCACATGAGCAGGAGGGTTGGACGAGATGGTCTCCAGAGGCCCCTCAGCCACTCTGATTTACTGCTGGAGAAGAATGCCAGGGGAAGAGCTGCCAGAAATGGAATGCCTTCATCTACACAGGAAAACTTCCACTGTGCTCAGCAGTTACCTGACTGTCAGGTTAGGAAAGGAGGGGTGGAGCCATCATTTCAGCCTCAGTCTGGCATGCAACATGTCTAGATTTGAATTCCACCCTGCATCCAGCTTCCTGCATGGCCCTGGAGAAGAAGTCCTGTGTCCCTGTTTCCCCCAGGCTTGGCTGACCTGGAGAGATTAGTGTGTCCATGGTTAATGGAGGGAATTCGGCACCCACAGAGGAATGATTCATTCCAACCCCCTCAGATCCCTATTTCAGAGTGACAGGAACTGCCTTCTGCAAGGGGCATTCCCTCTCTGTATCCAAAGCCCAGTAAAGGTGCCCAGACTTAAGTATGATTAAAATCAGGACCCAATCCCCAGCACTGCTGGGCCCTCGTTAGCACAAACACATCTGAGACTGTACTGGGGCTCAGGGAAGCACCTGGTTTGCTTCCATCAGAGGAATATTGTTTGCTGTTCTCTGCCCCTCAAAAGCTGCTCATTCCCTCCTCAATAAAACAGAGAGGTGAACGCCATAGTTTCTGCATCCAAACTGGTGCAGTTATGAACCCCATTAATTTGCTGTTGATGAAATACAAACATGGCCCCTTCCTCTCCCTGCCTCCCCCTGCACTGACTTTCCACTAAGCTACATCCCGTGATTGATTCTTTTATCACTCTGCCCTTCCACCTCTGTGATAAGGCTCAAACACACACTCTCCAAGTGCTGCTCTGGAAGTCTTCCTCTTCAGACCAGCCAGTTTTCCTTCAGGTGAACGGTGAAATAGTGTCAAAAATCACAAAACAAGCCCAAACCATGCACATGGGTGTGCACCTCCAAAGCTTATCATGGCTTGACAACGATTTCAATGTTTATGAGGCATCATCCAGGAAACCAAAGTTCATGGGCTTTGCTGGTCCCTGAAGCACAAGAACCTTTACACTGTTTACCAGGTATTATTTTGTGTGCAGAACATAAGCCTAACAGATCTCTTGCTCTGAGCTCACACAGCAGTGAGCTCATACAACAATCCCTTCAACACATCCATATTTCCTAAAAGCTCCAACTGCCTCACTGGGACCTCAAGCCCTGACCATACACAGCCTGACAGAACTCCACCTTGCTCAAATAAACATGTGTATTTCCAAGGTGAAAGAACAAAATCAAAACCTCTGTGTTTCTGACTGTTGAACATCACACACAGCAGCCTTGGTGCTCCAAAGAACAGACCACGGGATACAGAGAGGACACCTGCAAACCATCAGGGGCAGGGCTGAGGCTGCTGGGCTGGCTTGTTCACCCTAATCCGTCTCTTGATGTTCCAGACATGAGTATAATGGAAGTAGGCATGAATATACTGGAAATGTGGAAATTATTGCACATCAGGAGAGCAAACAGGTGATCCCTTATGTTAAAGGACCTATTTTCAGGCCAGTCAACACCGGATAGATCCTTTTTCACAACACCGCTCAGAAAAAGCAGGTGCTTAATTCTGTGTTCTCCTGAAATCACCTTCAAACAAGGAAAGAAATCTTTTGTGCCATTCCAGGAAAATGTCCATGTTCACCACTGGACAGCAATCAGCCTCCAGCGTGGTCTCTGCTTCGGTGCGACACCGGGATTGCTGCTGTCCTGGCCAGGAAGGTGCTCCCATGGAGAGGCAGCTCCCAGAGCTGCGGGCAGGAGCCCGGGCTCTCCCTGCCAGCAGTGAGGCAACACTGCCCCTCTGGGACTGAGAGCAGAAACGAAAGGGAGAGGCTGCTCTGGGAGATTTCTCTCCTTAGGGGAGTGGAAGCAGTTCTCAGCCTTGCTGAAACGCAGCACTGGTCCTCCTCTTCCTTGGGAGACCTGGATCACGGTTCTTCCAAAGGTGCAGATTAGGAGCAGAATCTTCATGGTGGCTCAAAGGCATCATCCTTTCCCATCTTCCCTTCTGGCAAGAAGGCCATGGTGGTGCTTAGAGAGGCCTCATTCCTGTTTTGTGCCAAAAGCAGGGTCCAGCTGCTCTCAATGCGCTCTTCTCCGTGTCTGTGAGACCTCACAGACCTGGAGAGCAAGCAGGGGAAGGAAGAGCCTCACTGAAAGCCAGGTCCTGGCTCTCTGCTCCCCTGGTGGCTTTAGAGGTCACTGTATTGCTCCTGCTGCAACAAATCACAGACAGAGCTCACCCTGTGCTCCATGAGAACTGGTTCCTGAGAAGTGGGAAACCATTGTGGTCCTTGTGGTGCTGGCAGAGGAAAGCCAGCAAGGTGAGCTGCCTCCTCCCAGGGCTTCAGAGCACGGAGATCCACAGCTCAGGGTGTCACCCCACCACCTGCACCCCTGGAACCTCTGCAGGGCCTTCTGTGCCTGAAAATCAACCCAGAAATGCCACTGACCTGTGCTGGGAACAAGCAACCCCCATCAGGCCTTTGCACCCTCTTGAACACTCACTAGGAACAGCTTCATTCCTTAGGAATTTCCTTAAAACCCCCCTTCCCTGGGGAAGACAGGTAGAAGAGCACAGCAGAGGTCTGAAGCACCTTAGTTTTTTCCCTCGCTCTGAAAGTCCTTTCTCCAGATGACCAGACAACCAACGCCTGCACTGACAGTCCCAGAACACTGCAACACCCATCCCCGCCCCAGGAGGCCACTGAGCCACTTGCTGTTCGTGTCCTGGCAGCCTTTGCCACCCCTCCCCTCAAACATAACAAGTTCTAAGGAAAGCTGTTAAATTCCCTCCAGTTAAGTGCTCCAAGGCACAAAAGGGCTCGGAGGAATGTTCAATCCACAATCTGAAACAGCGACCAGGAACAGCTGTGGTGGGTACACACAGAAACAGAAACATGCACGTCAGACCTTGGGAGGAAGGTGTGTTTTCAAGTAACTCTGAAGGAAAGTGTCTTCCAGGTAGGGGTTCCCAGTCTTGGGCTGCTCGTTGAAGAGGGTCTCCATTTCTCCCCTTGCAAGGGGCATTTCCAGATCTTCTGCCACGTGTTTCTCCTGCCTGCTGACCTGTTGCTCCTGCCCCACGGTGGTGCTGATTCCTTTAATCCCCGGCGTTTGGCACCTGTCCCAGGTGGGAGGCACAACCTGACCCCGCTGCCAGGGCCGGTTGGTGGCACTGGATCTCCACCGGGGCAGGCGACGGACAAACATGATCCAGCAGAGCCCCGAGGGCGTCACACCACGGCTCTCACCCGCACACCCTTCCTCACCCGACAGCAGCACCAGCCCTGGCTTGTCGGAGTGTCGTGAAGTTATTCTGGAAAAATCAATGATATGTTCTCTCCTCCCTCGGGGAGGAGCTTTCCAGCAGCTGTTGTCAACTGAACTAGGGGAAAGTTCTTTGGAAAGGGTTCAGGAAGTGGCCTGGAAAAACACAAGTGCTCGGGAAGCCCCGTGTTCTGTCCTACCAGCAGGGTAGAGCATAACCAGTCAGCCTGACATTTCCAGAGCTGGGGGAACTGGGGAAGGGGAAGTGGTGGGACATGGTCTCACCAGAACCACCCTGAATTGCTTGGGGTGATAATGGGGTAGACATGAGAAGGAGAAAACACATTTCCTTATCTAAAGGATAATAAAATGCCTGGAAATGGGAAGACTTGGTTTAGGCCGGTTATTCTGTAAGTAGGATAATAGGGAAATAGAGAATCCATCCCCTTGCCTGGGTTGTGACACCAGCTCTGAAATAATCTGTTCCTTACAAAGTCCCTGATGCTTTTGAATTGGGATGATACTATCTCCCTTTCACTAGAGAAGTATCAGAATATTTTAAGAATGTGGTTTTGGTAATTGAAAACCTGCACCTCCTCTGGGGTGAAATGCTGCTAATAAACCCAGTATTTTACTGTAAAGTGAATCCTGCCATGTGTGGTACCACACCACTGCCCCTGGCATGGCCCTGCTGTTATTTCTTCTGCAGAGTCACCTTGTCCTGCCTGAATTCCTGGGGCAGGGAGCAGGGACAGGGACAGGAGCAGATACAGGAGCACAAGGACAGGGATAGGGACAAGGACAGGAACAGGGTCAAGGACAGGGTTAGAGGCAAGGACAGAGAGACAGGGACAGGGTCACGGTCAGGAGCAGATACAGGGGCAGGAACAGGGCCACGGGCAGTGTTAGGGGCAGGGAACAGAAAGAGAGACAGAGACAAGGACAGGGACAGTGTGAGGGGCAGGGCCAGGCCCGGGGCACAGGTGCAGAGCCGGGTCTCCCCCTCAGGGGCCGAGCCCCGCCCGCCTCCAGCATCGCCCGGCGGCACCGCCAGGGGACCCCGCGGGGGCAGGTACGGGGAGGGCCCGGGCACAGCGGAGGGTGGAGGGAGGGATGGATGGAGGGAGGGATGGAGCTCCCAGGGGGACCCGCAGCCTCCGGGGGACCCCGGCTCCTCAGCGGGACCCCCGGCTCCTCACGGCCCCTCAGCAGCGCCTCAGGGGCTCCGCCGCCTCAGCGCGTCCCTCCCGCGCTCCGGGGAGGCCGTCCGCCCCTCACAGGGGAACCCCCCGCGCCTCAGGGGGACCCCGAGTGCTTCAGGGGGACCCCGCGTGCTTCAGAGGGACCCCGAGTGCTTCAGGGGGACCCCGAGTGCTTCAGAGGGACCCCAAGTGCTTCAGAGGGACCCCGAGTGCTTCAGAGGGACCCTCCCGGGCCTCTGGGGCTCCCAGCGCCCCTCAGAGGTCTCTCCGTTCGCCCCAGGGCTCCCTCGGCGCCTCAGGGCCCCCCAGTGCCCCGTGTGGAGCCCGGCCACGCTTGAGCTCCCACTCAACAAAAACAAACACAAAAACTTTCCCAGAAAAGACTTAAGGCCGCCTGTGGAGCCGTGGCTGCTCTCTTCGGGGCCGAGGCCAGCGGGGAGGGGGTTTGGGTTTCCCTGTTTAATACCTATTTCCTGATATTTGGGCACAGTGTGGGGGGTGCTGCAGTTCCAGGGCACATTCTGTGCCCTCCGGGACGCTGAAGCTCAAGCCTTGTCCCTGAACAGCCGGGCCAGGGTGGATCAGCTCAGTCTAGGTGATGTTTCCTCCGTAATAAATCGATTTAAGCGTGGTATGGTTTAGAAACCCGTGTTTTCTTATCTCTTTGTTTCACCTAAATCAGTTTTATTTAGCTAATAAGCTCGCATCGTAATGACACTTTTGTCTGCTTTGATTGCATTCCAGTCCTGCTCGCAGTGCTTGGGTAAAAAAAGCCACTTTGCTAAAATATTTAACACATTAAAAATTTTGCAGGTGTGTATTTGTTTAAATGTACTTCTATAGCTGTAATGCGTCCTCATTACTAAATGAAGCGCTAAATTTAGGATAAAAGCTGTCACCACGTTCCAATCAACACCTCTTAATGACTGCCAACAAATGGAAATGAGGCTTCCACCAGAAAAAGGCACAAAAGGTACAAGTGCAGAACAAGGCTGGATCAGCTGAGTTAATAAAACCCCACTGCTGGCTGCAGGAGGTCAGGATTTAAATCAACCCGCCGTGTTTGTGCTATTATTTTAATTGTTCTGGGAATATTGACTCGGCTCCGGGGACATTGGTGGTGTTTCCCTTCATTAACATCCCCCCTTAGCAGTGAGATGTGCAGATCTCCCAGCGAGTCGTTTTTCAAACCAGTTAACGTGTGCCTTGTTAATTCCAGCTAATGGAAGGTTTTAATCTGGTTGTCAGGTGGTGCTAAATCATGAACAAAATGCCCACGTTATTGCCTGTATCCATCAGCTCCCTGTTCTTGTAAAAGGAATATTTTCTTCTTTAATCCAGGCTTGGCCAACAGGCTTTTGCTGAAACAATTTGGACTTCTCTGTCTCTTTTTTTTTTTTTACCTTTCAAGATGGTTTTCTTCCCACAAGGATCATTCCTTTAGTCAGGCCAACACTGCTGTTAGCACGTTTCCTGCTCACCCTTGCTAAGATATTACCCACTATTGGCAGACCTCCAGTTCTTTCACATTCCCACTTCACACTTTTTAATGGTTGTAGAAATTAACATTTGCAGTTTGGAATATGAGAACCGCAGTTTGAAGTGGCACCGACTGACACCAAGTGCAGTCGTGGCCCTGAATTTCAAACACTATTGATCATTTTCCAGGGAGTTTTCGTGCTCTGCAGACTCAGGGCCATGGAGCATCCTTGGCTCTCCTGGCTGGCAATCAGCTTCCAGACCTCAAAAAGCTGAACAATCTCATTCTTATTTTGAGAAAGATGAGGAACAGCAATAACTGTGTTTTCCAGATGTCTCATGCCTTCTTTATTTTTTTAGGGTTTAGTTACAAGTGGAAGGCAGATCTTTGAAATACAGGATGACTACTCAGCAGCTACTCAGGCAAAAGGAAAAGTCCTCTAAGGTAAAAACCTTAAAATATGATGGCAGTGACAATCTTAGCCCCCAGTTTGGGGCCTGCCCTGTCTGTGCCTGGGGAGGTGGGGACACTGCTGGCTGCACTGTTCTTAGTGGGATTATTTCCAATTTAGTGAGAAACAGAGTGGGGCTCTGCCATGATTTGACTCAATAAATGTAGGCTCATTAGGTGTGCACTGAGCTCTATTAGCAGGAAGAACAGCAATAATCTAATAAAAGAACTAAATTTAGTGCGTTCCCTCACATTGTTCATGTTGACACCTCACGGTGTGTCTTCACAGCAGCTCCAGGTGCAGCCATGTGCTGTTTACAGCTTGGAGTTAAAGTCCCTGTGGGACCTCTGTGTGTGTGTGCAGTGTTGGCAGCTCTGGCGGAGCTCCCACAGGGCTGTGGCACAGCAGGGAGTGCCACACCAGCCCTGGCACTCGGGGTACTCTGCAAGTACAGCTCTATGCCTCTTTTTCGGGGTGGTTTTCTGTTAAGTGTCAGCACTGGTGCAGTGGGAGAGGTGGGAACGTGGTACAGGGGAGGGGATATCCAACCAGTGCAGGCTGTGCCTGAGCAGTGTTAGCTCTGCTGATCACTCTCCCTAAATCATTTAATCTCACCCACCTTGGACACAAGTCTTTCCTGTGTAGCTGAAAGACCAGAGAAATGTTAAAATCACCTTTCTGAGCTGTCCCCTTTCCAGCTGCTGGGGGTTGTTTGTCCATAGGATGTGTTACCCTGTCCTGTCCCTCCGTCCCAGGAGGCACTGCTGTTCCCTGAGGCCATCACCTCGCTGCAGCAGTCCGTGGTGCTGGTGAAGAGGCTCCTGGCCATCTCCGTGTCCTGCATCACCTACATGAGGGGGCTGTTCCCAGAGAGCTCCTACGGATCCCGCTATCTCGATGGTAACACTCTCAGTGGGGGATGAATTCTTATTCCCACTCTCTCTGTTTTAGCTGTAATCTGCTTGATGTGTTGGCTTCTGGCTGTGTGAGTTCAGGCTCTTGGGGAGTTGGCTACAGGCCTTCTCTTGCCTGGGTGCAGACAGTGCCTCTGAGGGAGAGCATGGAAGACAACCTAGAGCTCTTCTGTCAGCGTTTCTCCTGGTTTATAGTCACTCCTTGGCATTGCCAGCCCTGTGAATCAGGGCTCACAGTCAGGAGAATGCCTTGAAAATAGGAACATTTTTTTAAAATTTACCACCTCTTCACCTGCAGGGTGGGTTTCCCTTTTCCATTCTGAATGCCTGGAAACACAGGTAGAAGGAGCTGTGTGGAAAAACTTAACAGAAATAGTTTATTCTGAGCACAGTCATTTACCTCACGTGGATCTCGATGAGGTCTGAATGCAAAAGGGAAGGGATGGGATAGGATGGAGTGCAGAAGAGGAGGGAGCAGCTGCTGGTGTTTTGAAATTAAGCTGTAACTCCAGTTCCTCTTGTGGGAGAGCCCAGGTCTGAGGAAAGCTCTGACATTTGCAAACACAGCAATAAACTGGTGTCAGCCCACCTGGGATTCAGTGGAAACGCAGCATTTCCGCTCAGGAGGGACTTCCAGATAACATTTCATCCAAAAAAGGAAAGGGGACTGGCTTAGTTTCAGTGTTTGCCCCAGAGCCACGATAAGGGTTGTAACTATGTGCTAAATCTGGTTTTGCAGACCTCTGTCTAAAAATTCTCCGAGAAGATACAAGCTGTCTGGGATCACTGCAGATAGTCAAGTGGTAAGTGAGTAACAGTGAAACCAAGACAAGATTGCGCTGAGCAGGGACACATCTGCCCCTACATTCTTCTTCCTGAACTGGAAAACATCATGCCCAGGAGTGCTGCCAGTGCCAGGGGAGCTCCCACTGCCCAGGGTGTGCTTGGCCCTGTGTAGGCAGGACAGAATTAGCTGACCCACACCATGTGAGTTCAAGTTCTGTGGAAATGTTGGGCTGCAGTGAGGTCATGATCAGGCCCTGAGCAGTGGAGGGACAGAGAGAGGGCAAAGACAGTCATGGGATCGATTCTGTTGTTTAGTCTTTTCTAGTTTCACTTTGATAGGGATTCTTGCACTTGTTTTCCAGTATGTGCAATATTTTATCTCCCTGAATACCCCAGAGCTTTTCTTCAGGATGTATCTCAGAGTTGGCATGTGCCCAACAAGCAGAAAAGCTGACTTTGATGTGCTGAGGAGATACCCTGCTGCATATCCTTTGACTCCAAGAGTAAAGATCTACTTCAAATAATATTTACTGCTTTGAGAAAATCCACTGCTGTAAACTATGCATCAGATAACAAAGATTTACAAGAACAGGCGTGTTCAGATTTAGCCAAGCTCTGCACAAAGCTGGTGGGAAAAGAGCCATCAGAGCTCTGGCTGGGGAGCTGGAACAGCACTGAGCAGGGAGCCACTCAGAGCCAGCCTTTGGCCTCCAGTCCTTGTCTTTGTCAGGATTCAGCTGGGCTCTGGGCTGACAGGATAATGCCCCAGAAGGATAAACAACACACAGATGCAGAAAGGAGGGTGGTGCCTTCAGGACTGACCTGAAAAGAACTGTACAAGCCCCAAATGTTGTTAGTTGTGTTGTCCTAATTCCAGAAAAAATGCCCTTTAACCCCCTACCTAATGAGTGTGTGTTTACAGATCAGGAGATAAATGTTGCTGGTTAGTATTAACATGTTTTTTTTCCTGGCAGGATTCAGGGTTGTTTTGATGCTTTGGAGAAGCAGTATGTAAGTTTTTTTGCACAATTTTTACTGGAGTTTCCTGGGGTTTTTTTTCATGAGGTATGGGCAAAGCCATCTTTCCATTCCTGCTACGTTTCTGTTCCAGTCTTTCATGCACACAACAAACCTTTACAGCCTTTGGAAAGGTTTGGTATTTTATGCCTTGAACCCAAATATTGTCCACTCTTGCTGTCTAGGCTCACCTGTCCATGGTGTGGGGACTAATGCACATCCTGCAATGGATTTCTCTTTGTTCTGTGCTCCACATTTGTGTGCCCTGCTGTCTGATAGAGACACTGCCAGGCAGAGCTGAGATCATGATCTCCTGCCTTTTCTCTTGGGCTCAGAATTCATCCATTTCTTTTTGGAAAGTAATTAATCGAGTAAAGTGTGTAACTGCTTCCAGGACAAAAACTAGGAGCAAGAAATCATGTTCCTTGCTGATTCTCCCCCAAAAAATGCTCTGCACAGGAAAAAGCAGCAGCTGCTGTCATCTTTGTCAGCACTGTTGATCAGCACAGCTCCTCTAGATCAGATGGGCTGGCAGTTGTGACACTGATGATCTGATGGGCTCTCAGACTTCAGTACAACTGTCAGTGTGCACGGGATAATTCACAACGTTGTGAATGCAGTTTGGTGCTTACTGACAGCTCTAGGAGGTATTCAGTCCTTTGCTGTCTAGGGGAGTCATAAATGAATTGTTGTTTGACAAGGATTAAGGAAAAACTGAGGTATTTAATGCATATTTTAAGACTGTTTTCAAGAGCAGTAAATCTCCTTGCTATAGCATAAATACCTTTGGGGAGTTTTATAGCAGAAAGCCAACAGGAGTTTTCAGTAGGGATGGGTGGGTGTTCTTGTAAAAGAGCTTTAAATCAGCACAGCCATCGGGGATTCGGTGAAAAGGGGTCCCGTGGGAGAAGGCTGAGCATGGAGTTGTTTTTTTGGGAAGCTGCGAGTCAAGCTAGGCGAACTGGCCACTAGGTGTTGCTGATGCTGTGCTGGGAAGAGTCTGCAAACCGGGTTTTAACTCCTGGTTTGTTTAGTGTATCTATTTTTTGCCCTGTGTAGGCAGTTTGTGATAGGACTTGCCCAATAAGGTTAGATTTTGATTATGTGTTTTGTTCTAATTTTCCCTCCTTAGCTGCACATGGCTGTCCTTGCAGTAAGTAAATGAATACAAAGTGTTTTTCTTTCCCCTCCCCTGCTTGCAAGAGATACGGAGTCAAGGTTTTGTCAACCCATTTGTGGCCTTTTTAGGGAGAAGCCAAAATGTGTGTGATTTTTAATAGAGCTATAACCTTTCTTAAATGTGGCAAATGAAGTTCAAGGCTGCATGGGGATGTTTTTCTCACCGTGTCCCACTTCTGACTGAGGCCTTTAACTCAGAGGAGCACTTCCACGTGATTCCTGTCATGGAAGCTGCCGTGTTCTTTCCCTTTCCCCCTGCAGAAGTGTCCTTATTAGTCTGAGCCTGGACAAACCACACCCTGGTGGTTCCACAGGCAGCCATTGGCCCCCTAAGGCCCCAGGAGCTTTGCTCTGCATCCACTCTGTGCATCATCTGGGCAGTTACATCTCAGGCATCAGTAGTTGCCTGTGAGGGTTGGAATGGGAATTAACCTCATTCCTCCGCAATTGCACACACGAGTGTCTCCTACCTGTCTTTGAAGTGGTAAGTATTGCCTGCTGATAGAGGAAGGCTGTTTATCAGCCATTCCTTTCTCTGATCCCACGCTAAAGATAGTCCAGCCTCTGCTGCAAACTGCAAATATCATTGTTAGTCACTGGTCCAAGTTGTCCCAGGAAGAATGCCCTCACTGTGCTTTCTTGTCACAGATTTACACCAATCCCAAGGAACCGGAGGTAAGAAAGAGCCTTAATTAATCTTTGAGGCAGTTGAAGACATGGGTGAGTAGATTCGTATTCAGAGTGGAGTCGTAGGCTGAAGTTCTGCCCTGACGTAGCTGCTCAGTGACCCCGTTTCTGTCCTTGTGCCTTCAGTCCAGAGTGCCAGCTCAGTGAGCTGGACTGGGATCAAACCCCAGCACCAGGCTGTGGGCCCACCAGGGCCTCAGGCAGGGGAGGCAGCAGGCAAATAATGGCCACGTTTGCACTTTGAGGTTTGTGCCCCAAAGAGAAAAAATGAGAAGTTCAAAATAATTCATTTACCAACCACCTGATGAAAAGAGCTGTGTTGTTGTGCAGAGAGGTGTAGGACAGAAATAGGAATCCCTTCAGACCCAGGTGGAGGGTGCCTGTCCTTGGCCTTTTGGTGTTCTCTGCTGTGTTTCTGTTTTGTTACATTGTGTGGGGGAGACGGAGGGGAGGGTGGTCCATAATGAGGGTCTGTGCTGGAGAGCAGAGAGCAGCTGCAGCCTTTGCTCACCTGGTCCCAGTTTTACTGTGTGGCACCTCAGCATCTGGGGACAGAGCAAGAGTTGAGTTGTGCCAAGGCTGGGATTTGTAAGGCAGGCTCAGATTTAAGAGCTCAGCTGAGCTCTACTAATCAACCTCATTGTCTCTGGAAAAAGGGAATTATAGGCATGGAATTGGTCTACAATAGATCCTTTCTCTAGGGGGGGGAAGCTTTCTGTTCTTCCTAATTGTTTTATTCTTTAATCCTTTTAAATGGAAAATCATCTCTTTTTTTTTTAATCTCCCTCAAAAAAACTCTTGAGACCGGTGAAATTCAGCAACTTTATGCCATGCAATATTGTTTGAATTTCCTTGTGGGAAGAGTCCTCCAGCCTCTTGTCTCCATACAGAGCACTGGGCCAGGCTTCCTTGGGTCACTGACCAAACATACAGGCTCCCAATTTTCCTCTGGAGAAGGAGGACACTGTGAGGGTTGACTGGCCCTGGAGCCTCACTAGAGACTGAGACTGGGGACTCAGGCCCGCAGAGGAAGTGGAAGGAGGAAGCAGGAAGCTTGTAATTTTGTTATGGTTCTTTCAGTGCTAGGTAAGATGTGGTTGCCAGGAAAATTTGCCAAAGCCAGTGCAAGCAATAATAGAGTAAAGGTTGTCATAATATCATTAAGTTAATGCTGTGCTCTGGCATGGAGCGTAAAAGGACTCGGCCAAGCTCAGGGCACATCCTTACTCTTGTTACTCAAGGTGACCCATTTCTGCTTTTGCCCTCTCTTGTAACCTCTCTAGATGGTGACTGAACTGTACCAATTCAAATTCAAGTATAAAAAGAAGATGCCACAGATGGACATCAGCAGGTAAAGGTTTGGGTTGGTTTTTCCCTTTTTCCCTGCAAACTGTTCTTGAAGCATTAAGAAGCTGCACTTTCTGATTGTCCAGAGAGCTTGTGGACACCCCATCCCTAGAATTGTCCAAGGCCAGGTTGGACAGGGCATGAAGCAACCTGGGATGGTGGAAGGTGTCCCTGCCCGCAGCAAGGGCTGGGATGAGATGGGCTTTAATAACCTTCCAAACTAAACTGTTCTATGATTTGAGCATGTCTGAGTTGCTGAGCAGCTGTAAATACCATCAGAGTTGAGGATATTCACCTTACAGGATATGAACTGGGGGAAGGATGGCTAGAAAAGATGCTGTGTAGCACCATGAGGCCCTCAGGGGGCACCTGGGCTGAGCTCAGGATGGTGCCTCAGCAGGGAGGTGAGGCAGAAACCAGCACAGTTGTTGAGTTGTTGGGTGTTCTTCCACTTTCATCAGCTTTCAGATGAAGCTTGTTCAGGTTTGATCCCTTTCACCACGATCATGCACCCAGGGTTTTTTCCCCCTGGGGATTTGCATACTTGTGTTGTGCTTGAGCAGCCCTGCGTGGGTGACCTGAGACAACTCTCGCTTAGGATGCCTGAGTCGATGGTGCAAAACGTGTGGCAGGAAGCAGCAGCTTTTTGCCTCTTTTTGGTGTTCTCTGTTAGGTATTTAGAGCTGTGTTTAGTAGGTCATAATCCTGTGCAGTTTCAAATAAATACTGTCAAAGGCCATTGGCTGCAATCAAAGTAATAATTTAGTTTGTTCTGCAGTTGCCACTGGTGAAATCTTTGGGCCTTGGAAACTGCCTGTACAGCTACAGAGCTCTGCTGCCTTGTGTGCTCCTCAGGAAGCTCTTCCACAGCACTTCTGGGTTGTGCTGTTAGCTGCTCTTCCTCTAAACACATCTAAAGAATTTGTAGTATAAGGCAAAATGATTTTCTATTGACAGGATCTAAATTATCTGAGTCTGGAGTGTCCTGTTGGCTGTGCCTTCTGTTTCAGCTTCAAAGCTGCTGTCCACTGACCTCACTACACTGAGGGGAAGAGGAGATTTGGGATTTGAAAGATAATAGGTGGCCCTTGAGTGCTTTGGGGTTTTAATCAACCTTACTCATCAGTTCCCAGAGATAAGGGCAGTTCCCAAATGGAGCTCAGCATCTCCCAGAGTCCATTGTGCTGGCTAGGGAGAGGCCAGGCAACCCTGGAGTGGTGTCTGTGATTTTGGAGGAATTTCTTGCCATGGATCCCAGTCCTCCTAAGGTTCAGTTCCTCATCTTGTGCCTTTTGACACTCTTGAATCAAATTCACGGTGTTATTCCCATATGGAATCAGTTCTTGACCTGTTAATTCCAATGCAAGTCTCGTTTCTTTCTTTCTTGTGATCTTTCTCCCTGTCATTTCTGATCTGCTAATCTCATGTCTTACAAAAGACAATGGATATTCCACCTTAGGCACTGCCAGCGTTTTCCTCTCACTTGCTGTACATTTCTGAGCACACAGGATTCGATCTGAGACCACAGTGCACATCTAATACCACAGAATTTTGCTGTTGGCAGTTTGGAGCCTGTCAAACCATCCCCTGCATCTGTCAGCAGTTGGACTTGGTGATCTTAGAGGTCTTTTCCAACATCAGTGATCCTGTGATTCTGTACTCTGGGAAGTCAAGCTATTCCACAGTCACTCCATTTTCACAATGAGCCAAGAAACTTCAGCTGGAGGGGGGAATCTGTCTTAGTGAAGCTGTTCCTTCCTGTGATGCAGTCACTCAGATTCAACCCTGGGATCCTCTGCTCTCCTGGGTCACTCACAGCTTGTTTTGGGGTGATGGCATTAGGCACCATCCAGCCTGTGTATGGGACCACCCACCCATGTCAGAGGGCTCCCAAAGGTGTAATGAAGGAGATATACATTTCTATGGCCCTTTCTCATTGAAGTTAGGGAAGTTCAGGTCTCTTAATCACATGGTGATTCATCTGATCTGTCTAAAGTTGGCCAGTCTTGGTTGTTCATCTCATCAACCTCTGCAGTCAGTAGAAACAAAACTCCTCCAGAGCACGATTCATCCCACTGCTGTCACCCGTGGGTCTCAGTCTAGACTTCTTGCCTGGCCCAGCCAGCTGACATTTGGATGGGTGAAGGAGGTGAGAGGAATGCCCCTTCGTCACTGCTGAAAAATGTGCTTCTGAGCTCGTTTTTCTCACATGGAATTGAGGGAGAACATGCAATTCGCTTCCCTTCAAACTGCAAAATGGACTTGAAAATATCCCCAGTGATGAATCGGCTTTAGATGGGATTCCCAGCTCATTCCTCTCATTCCTGAAATTGCTTAGGTGAAAGGCACTTGTTTTATGGTCCTTTGATCCAGTTTAATCATGTTCAAACAAGTGAGTCATGACATTTGTATAATGGGGTCTGTTGCCCCGGCTCCAAAGTCTGTTCAAATGTAAATTCCAAGCCTTTGAGTCCAGAGCAGGGTGTTCTGAGGATGCCATCCCATCCCTGGAGCCTCTTTCGCTTCCCTGTTTATCTGCAGATGACATCAAGACATTGTAACTTTGTCACTGGTGGTTTCAGACAAGTCAGTGGGCACTCTGTATGTGTATTAGATCGTGAATATTCATGACTGAGAACAACAAATCTGTTATTCTTCTCCTGATTGTAGCAACCACAGGGAGTTTATGACTGGGCTGTGCACTGAGGATTTCAAAAAGGCCAGCAGGCTGCTGCTCCAAAAGCTTTACCTGATCATGCAGAACCTCGGGCCACTGCCCAATGACGTCACCCTCACCATGAAACTCCTCTACTACAACGATGGTAGGTGGAGAACACTGTGTACCCCGGGGGAAAATTCGCCTTCCATCAGTTTCTGTAATAAATGGGCCCTGTAAAATAATTAAAGCATAGAAAGATGAGGTGGTAAAGAGCTGTTGGCTGATAAGTGAGAAATGGTGTAATACAGTAAATCTTTCTGATGCACAGGGATGGCAGATGCTTTTTAGGAAAGGTATCCATGCACTAAGTACAGCTGTGCAATGTGGAAGGAAGACATCTTTCTTCCCTTGGGCTTTTTTGGGGGATTGTTCTTTTAAGGAGCAGTCAATGTCAAATTCTGCTCCAGAACTCGAGCATTTTAATGGTATCTCAGCATCCTGAAGTCATTGTTTCTTTGAGCTCCCTGATAACATTTGCTCAATTCACATTTCCCTTTGCATTCTCTCCCTCCCTCCTGAAAAAAACACCCAGAATATTTTTAGTAGTTGATATTACTGGAGGCAAGTTCACACTTGTTCTTTGTAAATCAGATTAAGGAGAGATGGACTGGGTTTCTCTGACCTCAGCGTGTTCCCTCTCCCTGTGCAGTGACTCCCAAAGATTACCAACCTCCCGGCTTTAAGGAGGATTCCAGCCCTGGTGACCTGTTTTTCTTAGGGGATCCTGTCAGCCTGAAAATGGGGTCAGTCTCCACTGACTTCCACACCATGAAAGTGAAAGTGACAACTGAAAAGAAGAGGGTGAGGAAGGTTAACAGCAACCTGATCCAAAATATTGGCCCCACCAAGATCTCCCACCAAGGGCTAGACTGCGAGGAGGAGGAGGAGGAAGAGGAGGGGAGCACCAAGGTATAGAAGTTGCTCTGTTACTGGAAGAATGGAGTTTATTTAGCAAAACCCTCCTTAAAAGGAACATTTTTGGGGGTTTATGGATTTACCACCTGGGCATATTTTTTAGGTTATGCTGTTAAGAAAAAACACATCATTTGCTTTACAGAATTACCCTCTCCCTGTCAGAGCAGATTCAAGTGAACATAAAGGGGACAAAAGTGACACCCATGCAGGCAGGAAAACAGAAGCATCCTCTTTTTGCCTTCAGGACACAGGTACATGTCCAGTCTCAAAATGAAGGGAGCTTCTCCTCCCGATTATATCCCAGCATAATATTTAGGTATTCTCATTCATGTTGGAGTGGATAAACAGAGTTTGTCAGCCTGTTTGAATTTTGTGGCAGGTCAAACTGAACTGTACTAAAGGTCTTTTATATGCTTGGTTTGTTTACAGAAACATTTAATTTTGTATCAGTATCTTTCCACCTCTTATCTCGGCAGTTTTGTTTCAGATACAGAAGGAAATGCACAGATCATCAAAACTGAGTTACATTATCTCCGTGTTCACCAAAGCTTTCTCCCTTTAGCTGCTACAGTTTGATTTTTGCTAATAGCCTCCATATGGGAAAAATATCCATGAAAATGCATGAAAAAAAGCCTTTTCTCTCCCTTCAAGCATCCCAGCCTCTGACATACCATGCTGCGTTTTACCTTTGAGGATCTGGGATATAGCCTGTGGAACAATACCATCTAGTGACAAAATGGTAAATAGCATTCCTGGGATCGCCGGGCAGCAGGACAAAGCAGCCTCCCTGCCTGTCAAGCTACCTTTGCAGGCCTTTATGCTGCAGATTCTCTGATGTCTAATCAGGAATGAACTCAATCCTGCCACTTTTGTATCTCTGGGAGTATTAACAGGATCCTTCTCCACTAACCTGTTGTCTTTCCTTATGAAACTGGGGCACTTCAGATGACTCCTCAAATTTTATTGAAACTGTCTAAAAGATTACTAATTAGTACCCAGGAGAAATCTCCCTCCTTTCCTCCCCCCTCCCCAGTTAGATAGAGCATATGCAGACATAAGCTTTGTTTTCTTAGAAACCAGGTTAAAACAGAGTTTAAATATAGTTGGTAGAGTTGCTTCAGGTTGATGTGGTGCACGTTCACCACAATGTTCATCTTTATTCTGAAATCTCTCTAGGAGTAAACTGGCACTGCTGGTAGTGCCTGAGAGCAAAGGCTACAAAGTTCCATGGGATTTTCCCCCAGTGATTTAATCAGGCTTCTGGATTGTTTTTTCAGTTAAACACTTTGAAGCTAATTTTTCTTTGTGGTTTGGATTGCAGGAAGAAAGAGGAAGGCAGGAATAAAGGAGACAGGCAGGATGCCTTGCTCAAGGGCATCTCAGCAGGTGAGGAATCTTTAGTGGTTCTAAGATACACCAGGCACAGTGGAATTCACTGCCAGGGATCATTGTGGCACAAGATTCTCTAACATTAGTGGATTTATAGGGCTCTAGAGTGTTGGAAGCATGAACTAGAAGAAGCTTTCCATGATCAGCTTGTTTCATACACCCAGTACCAAAAATTGGTTCTGTTCTCTGGAGTTGGCACCTATGAATGACACACACAGACTATCCCAGCCACGCTGGTTTACCTGTGTGTGGGTTTGAATGAAGGGTCTGAAATCACCATCTTATCTGAGGTTTGAAGGGTGTTTTTGTCTGTTGCCTAAGATGGTCTTCACCTCTCCTCTCTTGCTCCATGTGAGTCACAGGTACTTACTGAATCCTGTCCCTTTTTGGCTGCTTCTCTGGGATAGGAAGAATTATCCCCTGGAGGTACTGATCTCATTTCAGGGGTTTTTGGGACAACCCAGAGATTTAGGGCAGACCAGATGTGTCATCTTAGATAAGTAAAGTGATGTGAAGTCAGTCCCATCCTGGGGGCTGCCCAGGCCAAACCTGAGACACAATCAGAGCCCGAATTCATGAGCATGTGCAGAGGTTTTTTTCAATGACAGGGCAAATCCCTGCATACCACCAGCCCTGCCACTTGATCCTCCTCCCATTCAAATTAGTTGAGAAACATGTGAGTTTGAATGGTCAGAAACTGCATCTTCACAGGGTAAGAGAAGGAAATTGCTACTAAAATTTTCCCCGCCTCTGTTGAAAAGAATCCCGGGGTGTCTAACCCAGACAGCAACTGCAGACTGCAACTTACCGTGTCATTCTAAAGGCATCTGCGAGGTATTTGCCTTGACTCTGGATCTTAGAAATGAACTTCTGTGCCTAGGCTGGTATTTTTCAAACTTTAACCACATTTTTTTTTCGTGTCACATCCTCCGGTTTCCTTCTGATCATTGTTTATTCTGTCGTCTGTGTGAAAACAGGAGCCTTTTTTGTTTGTAACTCATGGTTGCCCCACTGATTCATGCTCTGACCTTCTTTTGGGGCTGTCACGATGGTAAGCAGAGGACCAGACACTTCCCTCTCTCTCTCAGCATGTGAATTTCATTAGAATTCGGTAGCAGGAGTGAGAGTGTCTGAAGGTGATGGAAACAGCATTAGTTGCTGAAAAATGGAAGAATCACTTTATCCATCATATGCTTCCAAAGGCTTTTTAAAAAAATAATCCCAAGCCCACTGCCTGGTTGATTCTGCACGGCAGAGGGTTTTCTTAATGTACTCTTTGATACTATTTTTAAAACCTCATTACTTAGAAGCTGGCTAATATTTCACTCGGTTTAGGGAAAAACAAAGTCAGAGCAGTGGTTCGAATCATCGCTGTAAACCTGTGCTAATAAAAATTTGACACTCTTTTCCATATGAGAGGGACTTTCCCTTCTTTTCTGAAGGAAGTGGTTAAAACAAATGACCATTGTGTATTCCACTTGAATCAGGAAGCCAAGCTAGTGAGTGAAGTTTGTCTTAAAAAATGAGGAGAAGCTTGGGTGGATGGGAAGTCTGAGTTATCTCAGACAGGGTCAAGTACAGGTAAGATGGGTCGGAACAGACCTGTCGGAGTGTGAGTGTAAATACCTTGTTGCTATCCAGACACTATTAATAGTATTTTCCAGCTGTTGGGGTGGGGCATGAATGCCATGATTTTCAGAACTAACCAAAACAATTTGAAGTGTCCCAGAAATTGCTGTCTGCACAAGGGTTTGATATTCAAGGGGTTCTGAATTCAAAACCGTTACCACAGTCACAAGTTGCTTTTGGAAATGTGGGCGAGCACATTTCTGCCCTTCATCTGGGGTGAATCCTTCTGATTCCTTGGTTACCAAAAATAAAAACTGTGCTGTTGGAACTGAGTTTATTGGTCATTATCTTCCTCTTCAGGAAAAGCAGGAATGAAAGTATTAAAGGCTTATTTTTATCTAATCACCATGGGAGAGGCAAAGGATGCAGATCTGCCAAAAGAGAAGCAGCTCTTCCTGCCCAGTGGACACTGGAACTGGACTTTAGGAATAGCCACAGGGAGCCTCCAGCAGGGCTCTGCAGACTGCGGAAAAATTTTCATGTACTCCACTGGCTCGTTATCTGCAATGTCATGATTGATGATCCTTAGGATCAAATGAGAGATTGCCCTTTCCCAGCAGAGCATCTCTGTACTTAATCATCCAGAGTAAGACACCAGCATGTAAATTAGCCCACCTCTGCTGGCTTCAGGAGTGATTGCATCAGCCAAGGATTTGTCTTCCTATTTTTCACTGGAATTCTAGGAGTTGGGAAGAGTTGGGCAAAACAGGGAACCGCTGCCCATTGGTTTAAGTTATAGAAATCTACTGATGAGAGTGAGGTCCTGCAAGGACTTAGGATAACTTTTTGAGTTCTCCAGCAAACTCCTTTATCCTCTTGTCCTGAAAATTGATTTTGGTCAGCTTTGTCTTCATGTAAGCAAACATGTTGCAGTGGAATGAGTCTGGAATGAAACAGAATTAGAAGATGAGTAAAATCTGACCATGTGAACGCCTCTGCAGGCTTTTATCTCCCATCAGGAAGCTGTGGGCTGAAGTTCTGGGGTGGTCCTTGGAGCACAGTGAGGCAGCCCTGCAGAGAGCCCTGGATCACCCTGGACTGGAGCTGGGAATGGTGTGGCTGGATCAGCACAGCATCAGGCAGCTCTACCTCCCAAATTTCTGGCTTTAGTAGCTACCACTAGACACTGCTCCTGCTGCTACACTGCCTCACAGACATGTTGTGGGACATGAAGAAGTGTGTTGACGCTTGGCATTGTGTGGACATAGCAGTTGGGATCAGTGATAGCTCTGGGATTCTGCTCTGGGAGTCGCTGCCTGCTGTAACCATGTTCCCGCCATGTGGATCAGCTCTGCTAACACGAGCTGTCTGCAGGGAGGTGCCTGGGGAGACATTCATACCTAAGGGCTGTAAATCAGTGCTGCTTTAGCCCTCAGAGGACAGTCTGTCTGGCCTCCAGCTGCTGCTCCTTGTGCAGAACACTTGGCTACCTGGCCACGTCCTCTTTCTCTGAGGGAAGCCAGTTGTGGGCACAGACTTTCATGGATGTCACCTGTTACGTTTTCCAAGGATCAGAGTCTTGTTGGTGTCCAGGGCCATGGTTACTCTGATGGAGACCTGAGAGCCTTAAAAGGACTCCAGCAGAACTGGAGAGACCTTGGACAAGGGCCTGGAGGGACAGGATGAGGGGGAATGGCTTTATGCTGAAGAAGGGTAGGTTTATACTGGATATTGGGAAAAGCCAGGTTGGAGCAACCTGGGAGAGTGGAAGATGTCCCTGCCCATGGCAGGGAATGGAATGAAAAGAACTTTAAGTTCCCACCCAAACCATTCCATGATTCCTGTTTATCTTGCTGAGCTGTCATGTCATACACAGATTCTGCCTGGAAGTGAAGGTCAGCACAAGTGGGTTCAATTGCAGAATAACCCCTTGGAGTTTAAAACCTTTGTTGTCTGATTTTTCCCAGGCAAAGGACATATAAAAGTGCCATGACAGAAGGCAGTCGAAGGGTGAAACCTGCCATGTGCAGAGCAATAGCAAAGCATTTTTCTGTGGCAATGTCATCTTGAACTTTTGCAGAAAAAGGAAAAAAAAAGAAGCAAGGTTTATCTCTAACTGTCTATCAAGAGCTCTATCTGATGAGAAGTTCCCAGAACATTCTCTCCTCTAAACCAGCTGAAGCTACACAGACCCAAGCAATGAAGAGAGAAAGATTCAGAGATGAGCTTGCCTCTCCTTCCTGTGAGCTCAGGCCATTCTGGGAGGAGGGAGACAGGGAGGTCAGGAAATTCCTGGCTTCTCTCAGTTCACGTCAGATCCTTAGCTGTATCTTGGGGCCATTCATCCCTTCCATGAGTTATCCCTGTCTACTGTGCAGGAAACTGTTTCCTAGTGATCTCTGTGTGCAGAGGTGAGGTCTGTCATCCCACAGATCCAGGGAGATTTAACCTTAGAGTCCCTGACAGCTCCCCCAGGGACATCCACAGGAAGACATGACACTTCCCATGCTGGCAACCAGACCCTCTGGAGAAGTCCACCTAAAGTAAGATTGGACAGGGCTGAAGTCCCATGAGGGACTGCAGATGGAGTGTCCACTGCCTTTCTCCTCCTCAGTTACAATGCTGGAATCTGGAAGGATTCTGGGTTTGGGAAGTGTGTTGGATTGTGATCTGTTGCAACCAGAACGTCCATCCTGGAAGTGTGACTGAGGGCCCTGGAAGAGATTAGTAGGAGAGATAGTGATAATTTTGTCTTTCAGGAGGTATTTTTGAAGCATTTTTATATACTCTGGAAAATTCTATTGTTTAGTCCTTTAAAAGTTACACGAGGTGCAGAGCAGGCCATGAGACCCGAAGAAAGGAGAGAGAAAGAGATGTTGCTGAATGGCAAAGGTTTAACAGTGAACTGAGGAAAAGGGAGAGGACTGATGGGAGTCTCTGATGTGCTGGCGTGGGCACACACACGTGGACACAGAAAGGCGGCAAGTTTCCAGAGCATCACCGCAGCAAGGTCCACCTGCATCACTTGGCTTCCCTGCAAGCCAGCATGAGTGTCTCCCACGGGTACAGATGAAAATCAGGATTATTTCCACTGATGTCAGTGCAACCACATTACTGGAAACTGATGGGAGCCCAGTGGTGAGCCCACGGAGCCACCTCCACAGAGCCCACGGAGCTGGAGATTGGCATGTCCAACCAACCTGCTCAAACACGGGAGGGGAGCAGGAGCTCAGGATATGGTCCACTCAGGTGGTGACTGTCTCCAAGGATGGAGACTCCACAGCCTCTGTGGTCAACTTGTGCCCTCACAGTAACAAAAAAAAATGTTTGTTATGTTTCCCTGGAAGTGTCCAAGGCCAGGTTGGACAGGGCTTGGAGCAACCTGGGATAGTGGGAGGTGTCCCCCACCCGTGGCAGGGGGTGGAATGAAGTGGGCTTTAAACCCCCTTCCAACCTACACCATTCTGTGATTCCTTGGTTCTGTGATTCAGTTTGTGTCCATCTCCTCTCATCCTTTCACTGACACTGTGATGTATCCCATGAACCTGGATTTTAGCTGTGTTTGGGGAGCATGGAGCAGCCAGCAGTCACTGAGCAGGTGGGAATTACTGCCCTCACTAGCCACACCTCGGGTCTTAGGGGACCAATTTAAAGAGCCACTGGCTTGGTTTTTAGAACTGGCAAGAGTTTGCTAAGCTGTTGAGTCAGTGGTGGCTGAAATCACAGGATACCTCAGGGGCACTCTGATTAATGTCCCTGATGATGAGAGTCCCCTGCACAAACTGTATGTTGCCCTCACACCTGAGGGTCGCTCTGGCTTATTTCTGTAGTTAAATCTTATATCTCAGTCCGTATTCTTCCTTATTCTTCCAGCTTGCTCGTTGGAACTGCTCTCCTTTTGACATTAATGTGCTTCTGAATTTGTCAGGATAGTTACAAGGTACCAAACAAAACCCTCCGTGTCCCGGACAAAGGGAACTCTTCTGAGGGCAGAAAATTTGCCAAGTGCCAAACCCCAGCATGGGGCAGGCCAGGGACAAAGAGGGACACAGCTGAATGCTCTTGTGCAATTTTAGCTGTTCTGCATAAGGACGCCTTGGGAAGCAAAAAACACGTCAGGAGAACTGGAAATTTGCTCCGATTTATGCTGGGAATTTTCAGCTGGAATACTTGGGGACACTGGGGATTGCAAATTGCAGAGCACAAAACTGGGTCCTGATTGTGTCTATCTAAGAATAGCAGTGTGGCTGCGGTCTGCTCCTGCTGTTTCGTCCACCAGTCTGCCTTGGGAAGGCTTTAATCTAAGTCTAATCTATTTTTAGCCTATCTCCTCCAGACAACGTGCAGCTGTCCTGTGAGTTTTATGCCAGAAATTAGTAACACTTGTATGATTCACAAGTTAGTGGTAGTTCTGCAGGAAAAAATTCTTGCTACAAAACATTATTTTTTTTACACATAGTTCAGTACTGTAAAACAGGAGATACAAACTCGCTGCATGTTCATGGTATGACCCAGACCCTGAACTCTGCCTGGGACTTGGAGTCAGGAGGTCTTGGATCTGTTCCTGCCTTTGCTACTTGATCTGGGATTGTCCCACCTGTCCCTTTGTAGGGTGAGCGTGTGAGGGCCTGCATTTTGTCCTACGTGCTTTTATAGCACCTGGTTCATCTGTGGAGCTGAGGTTGTGTAAGAGGAAAAGCAACATTCGCACAACACAAGCTCTGACATCAGTTATTCAAGTCAAGCATCCCGGTTCATGGGAAAAATTAGAATTAATCGACTTCTGGAGGCTTTGATTATATGTTTAGTCAATGGGAGGGATTTCCTGCTTCTCGCCACACCGTTGAAGAGATTTACTTTCTGGTTCAAGTCAAATAAACATGCATAGGGATCTGAGTTAATCTGAATTAGAGTGGCATTTCTGGGGAAGGAGCTGGAGTGTTTGGTTAAGGACAGGAGATGAAGTTGGACTTGGGGTCTGTTCCTGGCTCTGAGTTCTCCCATGAACTTGTAGCTGGGCAGGGACAGGCCAGGACACGTTGGCTTTGGTGAACTACCTCTCACTATTGACATCTGATTCTGTCAGTGGATGAACAGGGCTTGTATAGAGCCCTTGATGGCTTCCATGGAAGTTTTCAATTCTCATCTCAGGTTCCTTTGAGGTGCTTGTGCTGCCTGTGGTAAAGGGTGGGAAAACTGAGGAGAGTTGGAGTGTGAGCAGCTGCTTATGGCTGTTTCTCTGCCTCAAAACTATCCCAGAAGGAATAGCAAAGGAGTAAAATCTTCACTGAGTAGCTGTCTGGGCTGGGGAAGATCCATCCCCCAAGAGAGGAAATAAAAGCACCAGCTCTTACTTGATGTGGTTTAGGCTAAAATAGAAGGAGAGCTGCCTTGTCCAGGTGACTGGAGCTGGGAGACTGGGAATCATCAGCCTGCTGTGTTGTGTGACCAGCAGGACAGCTGTGTTAGCACTGCAGAGGGTTTGGGTGCAGTGTTTCCTCCTCTGAGCCTTTTACTTCAAATATAGGAAGCAGACAGGTTCAAACCATGCCAGGGAGAGGAAAGCAAATAGCTGCCTAAAATGCCCTTTGGAGCAGCTGGATTTCAGGTGAGGAGCTGCAACACAGACCCACTCACCACTGTCCTCCAGCAAACACGCCCTGGGCAGCACTGGAAGCTCTGTCTGCCTGAGTGTGCAGGACGAGGGAGAACCTGCCTGTCCCACTTTGGCACATTCTTGGTTTTTTTTATGGAAAGGAAATTGTACTTTTTGCATTAAGCAATATTATTTTGCTCATAATGAGGAGGCAGGAAGAGGGGCAGAGAAACAATTTGGAACAGGATAGAGAGGCGAAGTGAGGTTGTTTGAAAGTATTTTGCTGTTAATCCCTAATGAGAGCTATTTAACACATTAGGAAGCCCATTGCTATGCAGAGATTGCCCGAGCCTCATTCCAAGGTCAGAGGGAAGGCGAGCCCTGGTGACGTGAGCGGGGAATTCTATAATGACCACATCTTGTAATCTGGAGACCTTGTGCTCATCCCCACGATGCGTCCTGGAATAGCTCTTGATTAACTCCTTGTGCTTATCCTGCTTCAGTTTCAGGATTCATCTTGTTTTGCAGTGACACTGGAGGGAAATATTGATGTTTTGGAGCAGGAACTCAGCACTCCTCTCCCTCTCCATTCACCTCACTGTCATCCAGATGAACTTTGTTTTGGAGGCAAAGCTCTGTGCTGTGGTGTGTCCCCTCAGCTCAGCTCCAGGGAGAGAGGTCATATTGCCAGACTGTGCTTCGTCCCTTCTGGGTGGGCGACAACACACGTTGCTCTCAGCAGCTCCAGATTATTATTGTAAAAATGCAAATATGTTACACGATAAGCAGGATAAGTGAGTTTATCCCCTGGCACAGCCAACACTTCAGCTGTCATCCTGGCTGTCCATCTCCCTGTGGTCTGTCTGAAGTGCCTGTTCCATTGACTCATTTATATTCTCACACAGATTTATCTGTGTTTTTTAACCTCTTGGTTTGTAGGCTCAGAATGTTTTTGGGAGAGGTTTGTGTCTTTCTAGAGGGAAGTTCTGCCTTTTGGAAAAAAAGCTTGGTTGGCTTAGTTATTTTTCACAGACTCACAGGTAGTTTTGAAGTCTGAGATTCAGCTCACCCTAAAATCCCTGATATGCCAAGAGGGGGACTGTGTCTCTTCCTTATAGGATGTGACCACAAATTTGACATAAGTGCCCCCTTCTTTTCCATATATTATGGTTACCTGAGGTTGGTGGAAAGGCCAATGTCCTATCAGCTATTATATTCCTCCAAGATCTCCTTGCTCCTGCTGTTTTCTGGCAGTAGTGGGAAGATGGGTTCTGTTCATGTGCCACCAAACCCTTTCTCTGTCCCTGAAGCTAAACCTGTTGCTTGCATAACTCTTACAGTCCCACCAGTTCCATCCAGTACTCCAGTTTTGATTCCTTGCCTAATTGCTTTTCTGGAGAACAGGATCGCACTGAGCCAAGCCAAGAGGATCCAGGCACACACACATGGCAGTTTTGGAAGCTGTACTTTTTGACTCATGTAGCAGGAGACTGCTCTGTGAGAATGATCCCTGTTTCTGATGGTTCTTGCAGATAAACCTTCTGAACCTTGCCTTTAGCCAGGAAGAGGTAACAGAACCTGAGAAGAAAAAGAAGGTCAGTGAACCAGAGAAGCTGCCTCTGAACGGCAGAAAATTATGTTCATTCTGACACACAATACATTTTGGAAGGTGTGAGTTTGCACTGTCATCTGACTGGTACAGGCCTTTCCTCTCTCCCAGTGCTTAACCCTTCCACATCCCACGTGTATTTGTGCATGTTTATTTGTCTTGTGCAAACTTTGGATTGTGAGGGGACAACAAGCCCCATAATTCTCATGACATTGTCAACCACCAGCCCTTGTTCGATGTTCTGAAATGAAGGATTTATGACTCCATGGCAATGGTGTTTGTGTGCTTCTTTCTGACTCTTCCCCTCGCACCCCCTGCCCTCACTGGCTAAATTCTCTCCTCTGAAGCTGGACTGTCCTGTGCCACTCTGTCCCCCATGTTTACTGGCACTATTTCATGATGAACTCTGAGGTTTCAATGCCAGAGAGCAACAAGTCTCATGATCCTCTAGATTGTGCTTAACTCCATCCTATCTGCTGTTTCCGGAGCATAGATTTTTTTTTCTCAAAGAAGGGTTTTTATCTATATTGAGTACAGAGATAAACTAATCTATACACATTTTCTGCTGTGCTGGATGTTTTTTTTCTGACTCTGCAAGTTTTGTTGCCATGACTGTATTATCAGCTTATTTCTAAGCCATCATGTCTGAGGGGCTCAAGCAGTTGTGCAACGTAAATTACATTGCAATACACCCTGTTTAAAACCAGGTACTTTGTTGCTGCAAATACAGGTAAGGAGAGCAACACCTGACAGGTATCTGACCTGTAGGGTCTGTGACATCTGATGGAAGGACCTCAGCCACCAAGACCAGTGCTTGACACGTTCCCTGTCACCATGGTGGTATCATCTCCTGTGACAGTGCTTGGGGTTGGCTCCAGACATCAGGGCCCTTCCTTGCTGCTGGAACACTGATCTTTCCTTGCCTATAGCTGCCAGGAGCTGAGATTGAGGCGTCTCCCTTCTGCCCTTACTCTGTTTGGCCAGAATGAGTTGAAAGCCAAACTGGGCCAGGCTGAGTGAGCAGAGATAATGCCCAGACTGAGCTCTCTGAGATGTTGAGCCATCCTCCTTCTCCAGGTGGGCAAGTGATGGATTGTGATCCTAATTCCACAGCTGTCCCCCCTCAGCCCATGGCAGACAGACCCCTGATCCCCAGCAATGTCTGGCAGGTTTCATGGCCTGATGCCTATTTCACAGAACCTGTAGAACATGGGAATTCTCCATTTTATCTTCACTTTCCTTCCTGTGACCTCACTTTTACACCTAATAAGTCAGTTGGTTCATGTGCCAGAGCAAGCCTGGAACCTTCCTTGTGCCTGGGTTTTGTGACCATGCTTGCTGTCAAGGCATGACACCACGAGTGACCCACCATCTGCACAGGTGAGCTCCAGGCCTGCTGTCACCTCCCTGCTCTGCCCTGGCACCACATCCCTGCCTGCACCCGAGGCCTGTCGTGTCATTGCATCCTACAAAAAGGTGAGAGTCAAGCATGGCTGTGATTTCAGCTGCTCCAACAAGGTTGTCTTCCTCCTCTACACATAATACCCAAGGCTGAGGGGCATGGGGGCAGACTGAGAGATGCCAAGTGTCCTGTCCCCAGTGAAAGCACAGCAAGGTGTCCCCCACAAAGTCAGTGCATGGCTTAGTTGGCCACATGATGCCCTGGTCTTGTAGCCAAGGCCCGGGCTCACTGTCTCAGTTCACATTGGGTTCTAATCAGGTATTTTACGGTAATGACTTTTAGTCATCTTCATTTCAGGCTTGGTTAGAAATAAAGTAAGTGATGAACTGCCACAGTAAGCGTCTGATTTTTCTTTCCCACAAACTTGTGGTTACCATCAGATTCTAAGAAAAGTCTTTCCACTGCAGATTGGAATCATCTAAGCCACTTACACATATCCTTTTATTTATTAGCAATTCTGCTTGGCTGGCTAAAGGTGAAAAACTCTTTTTCTTGTGTTTCAGTAGCATTTCTAGTTAATACTCATTAACTGACTTAATGTATGTTACACATCATCAGCCTGATTCACTACTGACATAAAACAGAAGCAATTCGTTAGTAACGGTCCCTTGCCAATTAGTGAACTAAATTACGTTTGAATAATTTTCTTCAAAGATTCTCCTCCTCCCCTCATGCATCGCTTGGCAAGTCCCCTGCATGCTTTACAGTAATTGTGTGCGTGCAGTGAAAGGAGACGGGGACCTCTTCTACCAAAATAAATGAATATGTGATCCTGGTGCTAATGTGAGTAATACAAAGAATCCCAGCCACCCTGCCTTTGATCACCCAAAGATCCCAACAGCAATTAAGGTTACGAGCCACTTAAAAAACCCCAGAATATTGGGAACATTCTTGAAGGCAAAAGTGAGGGCTCCACGGGGTTTTTCAGAAAATAAGTGAAGAAGGGGAGGCCGTTCTCATTGATTATGCCCACAGGTTCTGTAATAGCTGGTGTGTGGATATCCTCAACCTGCCGAGCCACAAACAGGTGGGACGTGCTTCTGGAAATCCTTCCTTGTTTCTGGGATGGCCTTTAACAAGAAGAGCAGCCTCTCTGTTTCAAACTGAAAGTCAAACTGAAGTCAAACGGAAAACGCTTCGTCTCAACCACATCCTTAAGTGCAGTGTCCTTGACAAGAAAATAACCCCAGCTCCTGGTGCTGTGTGGGAAGCAGATGGACAGGTGTCAACATTTGTTTTTCACCTGAAAACGGAGGATTCTTTTGGGATTTCCAGTGCTGTGTGTGATCTAGGAAGTCATCTGATCTGATTGCTGCTGCTGTTTCGATTTTTGGAAGGAGGGCAGAGAGGAGAAATGAAGATGATTTATGCTTAAAACACAAGAATTTTGTCACTGATTTCAGTGGAGTGTGACCTCTATCCATGGTGGTGAAACAAAAATCACTTTAACACTGTCCCAATGAGCTGAAGGATCGTGTTTTCCTTGCAGTGGATTTTGGAAGCAATATCAGTGAAATGCCTTGGCTATGCCTTGCTCTAAAGGTGATTAGAAATCAGCCAGTGCTTTCATGAGTGTAATTCTAATCATAAATCTTTTACCTGAGGGACTGTTCTGTGAGATTACTATCTCAGGATTTTGGCTGGAACTTCAATTTTTATAGGTTCTGCATTCTTCCTCTTGAGTCACCAGGTAAAATATGTGGCTGTGGCCTGCTTTTGTCATGCCACAGGGTTGCCATGCTTGGGGGGCCAAGGTCCTCGTGCCAAAAGCATAATGTCACCCTGCTGGAATCCCACCCACGTGTGTCACCGGGCAAAGTCTTCGCTGTTAATGGATGAGTAAAATTTCACCAGGCTTTTGTTGTCATCACGAGGTAAAGTAAGAGGGATTTGCATCTGAGCTGGCACATTTTCCATAATCAGTTTTCCAAGGCTAATTTAAGTCTGCTTGGCACATAGATCTTTCCTTTTAGCGGAGGCTGAGATTCCAAAGCCTCACAGGAGTTTTCCATAGGAAACGCCACCCTGGGTATCCATGTGCCAGACGGGCCTGTTTGGTATTTCCCAAAGCCTCAATGACCTACTGTTCTGATGCAGAATCAATTGGAGGATGGTGTGAATACCTCACTGTGGAGTTGGTTTTCTGCTAGAAAAGTAGGAATGAAAATACTCTGGCTGTGATCAGTGGATTCAACGCTCCCCTCCCTGGAGGTGTTCTAGTCCAGGTTGCATAAACTGGAGCAGCCCGGTCTAGTGGAAGATGTCCCTGCTTTAAGGTTCCTTCCAACACAAACTATTCCATGATTCTATGATTTAACATCCTTTGGGAAGGTTCATGAGCTGTGACTGCCAAGGAAAGCCCCCAGACCTGCCCTGGAGGGCTTTGAGCCCTGGAGGGCCCCAAGGTAGAAGGGGGCTTTGGTCAGCAAATACAAGGTACTGGTTTCTTTTCCAAGCATGTTCATGCTAGTTGTGTTTCTCTGCAAGACGTGCAGTGAGGGGATGTTTATTCTGATGAAAGTCTGGGCTTGATAACAGGAAACCAAGTCCTTTGTGCAGTAAATTGGCCTTGAATCACACACAAACCTTTTTTCTGTAACAGAGGGTAAGACTGTCTAAAACACAGGAAAATGGTGTCTCTAGAAAACAAAGTGGCATTTGGAGTTGGCGAGAATGTGCCCGAGGCTTTGCCAGCCTCAGATCCCTGAATGTCAGCCCGAGCAGGTGGTGGAGGCACCAGGAGAACTGGGGGCACAGGCACTTTTTGTCCCTGAATACTTTTCCTTGGAAGTTGAGCCCAGCCAGTAAATGGAAGCTGCATGTCCCTGTGAGTGAGGAACAGCACTGGGATGTGGGAGGCCTCACTGTGGGGGAATTCAGTGGTTTGGAAAAGGATCCCTTCCTCCTGCTCCTCCCCCACGTAGACAGTGCTGGCCTTTGGGGCAAGAACCATCTCAGGAGCCCCTAGAGGAGCTGTTTCAGGGCTTTGATCTCGTTGGATGTTTCTAGATGCTTCCTTGGCATTAATAAAAAGCATCACAAGATGCAGTTCCATTAATAACCAATAGTTCCAGAGTGAAGGAGCTCTACTTGCAAAAATGGTTATATTTTTTCTCTCTGCTGTTCCCTGGCAGAGAGACCTTTACTGAGCTCTGCTCACACATCTGCATCTGTCCTCTGCTACAGCTGACCAGGCATAGAATCACAGGATGGTTTGGCTTGGAAGGAACCTCAAAGTCCATTTCTTTCCATCCTCCTGCCACGAGCAGGGACACCTCCCACTATCCCAGGTGGCTCCAACCTGCCCTTGGACACTTCCAGGGATCCAGGGGCAGCCACAGCTTCTCTGCCCACCCTGTGCCAGGGCCTCCCCACCCTCACAGCCAACAATTCCTTCCCAATATCCCATCTCTCCCTGCCCTCTGGCACTGGGAAGCCATTCCCTGTGTCCTGTCCCTCCAGCCCTTGTCCCCAGTCCCTCTCCAGCTCTCCTGGAGCCCCTTTAGGCTCTGGAAGGGGCTCCAAGGTCTCCCTGGATCCTTCCCTTCTCCAGGTGAACACCCCCAGTTCTCCCAGCCTGGCTCCAGAGCAGAGGGGCTCCAGCCCTTGGAGCATCTCCGTGGCCTCCTCTGGACTCTCTCCAGCAGCTCCACGTCCTCCCTGTGCTGTTCCCCAGGGCTGGAGCAGCTCTGCAGGTGGGGTCTCACCTGAGGGGGCAGAGGGGCAGAATTCCATCTTCCAATCCCGGTATCTTTTCCCCCATTGACTGAAGACTGGATGTCATCTAATAAAGGCAGTTCCTTGCCTTTGGTCACTCCTTCTTGGCCATAAAATCTGGCATCAGCAGTGCTCTTGTGGTTCCTGTCTGTGTCCTCTCAGCAGAGAGCTGGGAATGGACAGCACAGGTGGGTGCAACCTGCATTACCTGTGTGTTCTCCTGAAAGCTCAGATCAACTGCCTGTGGGATGGGTTAGTTTTCATCCAGAACGTTTCCCTCGCCTGGCTCATCCCATGTCCAGCAGCTGATGATGGGGCAAGGGAATGGTCCATTGGGAACGGGGCAAGGATCTCTTGTTCTGGCACCAACCTCCACATTGACCAACTTCAGGAGGAGCAGGAGATTGTAGCACAGCGCAAAAATAGGAACAATTTGGTGTTATTCCATAGAAAAGAGGTTGTGAATCAGTGGAGGCTTCAGCACCTGGAAGATGTTGGTAAGCAGGACATCCAGGCAAAACAGAGTTTTCCTGTACACAGCCAAATATTCCCCTTGGATTGTGGTTGGTTGGCTGCCCATGCACTGGAATTACACTGAAGCAAAAAAAGAATCAGGCCACTTGACATCGTGTCTTTCTATTTTCAAAGTGCTGCCCAGAGAGTTTAACTGGAAGCTTTAGGGGAGGAATATCCAAAAAAACAAGCGCTCTTTATATTTTGGTGCATTTTGGATAAGGCCAGATGGGCTCATCCAAAGAAACATGATGCATGTGTTAATTCTGGGGAAGCTGTGTGCTTTAAAGCTTTTGGTGACTTGGAAATTGGACCCACAGTCAACTCACAATGTTTCTGTGAAGGAGATCCAAGGATTTGACATGGATGTGTCAATTTTCTGCTTTAAAAGGGACGTCAGCATGCAAGTAAACTTGCCATGGCGGTGGTGTGTCAGAGGCCATTACCTACTTATTTCCAAAAATTATTTAGCCGACTGCCTGGCTGGCTTTCCTTTTCCCAGGCTGTTTGAGAGTATGTGTGAGCTGAGCTACTTGGCTACAAGAGATTTTCTTCTCTGAAATTGGCAGCTGCTCATGCCGGAAGAGAAGCAACATATTTGGCCACTGATCGCAAAAGAAAAGGGAAAACCATTATTTTTTCATTGCACTTATTTAACTATCCAGTGGGAGACATTGACTGTATTTGGGTGACCCCCGTTACAGCATTGCTAAGGCTTCCCTATTCCTAAAAAGTAAAAAATCAGGATATTCAGTTCCCAAAAATGCATATATTCCCTTTGGCTGAGTTCGGAGCAAGCGGATGCCAAGTGTCTCATTGTGTCAGGCCTTACACAGCAGCACATTCAACGTCACGGCTTCATGAGTCAGGATTTTCTGTCTGAAAAGGATCACGTCAAGGAGCCCGGGACAAAAATTCCCTATGGCCCAGCAACAGAGCTTGCTGTGTAAGAAGCTCTGTGAGCAGGGAGAGTTAGATGTGAAAGTCAGATATTTCTGCCTGGGCATCCTTCCACGCCGGACAAAGGAAGCGCTCAGTAACGGTCAGCGAGGCTCCGTGACTCAAGTGCTTTGATAATTGCTCCTGGAGCACAGTGTGTGAAACCAGGCAGACCTGCAACGTGGTGGCTTTGCTGATGTCAGGAGGCCTTTGAAGTCACTCCACGCCCGGGTTTCTGGAGTCGTGTTGGAAGGAGTGTCATGGCTGTTGCTCAGACCTGCTGGGATCTCCCGTTGCGTGCCGGGAGCTCTGGGTCGTTACGTCACGAGGGCGTTGCTTGTGTCATCCTCAGCCCCCGAGTGCATCACTGTGGCAGGAAATGCTGCCCGTGGGCAGGCTTGGGTTTTTTACTGTCTTGCAACTTTTATTTCCTCTGCTTTACATTAGTAATTCCATCAATCCATCAGGACTTATTTCATCCACAGGTCACAAGGTCTTTGCTCATGTAGGACGTGTAGTGAGGGGACAAAGGGTTAGGCGGGATATTGGGAAGAAGTTCTTGGTTGTGAGGGTTGGGAAGGCCCTGGCACAGGGTGCCCAGAGAAGCTGTGGCTGCCCCATCCCTGGAAGTGTCCAAGGGCAGGTTGGAGCCACCTGGGACAGTGGGAGGTGTCCCTGACCAGGACAGGGGGTAGAATGTGATGGGCTTTAAGGTCCCTTCCAACCCAGACTATTCTACAGTTCTGTGATCTTTATTCCCACTACAAAGAGGGGGAAGCTTAAATTCAGACGGGAATTGACTCTCCTGAGGTCACACAACTCTGCCAGGAATGAAGGATGTGACAGAGGTGTCAGTCCTTAAGGTGCTGTCAACAGATGCTTATCTGCAGTTTCTGATGCTTCATAGATCTCTATGATGAATTTCCTTTGTTAATCTGGACTGTTACTGGGGAGCCTTGTAAAACAGGGTTTTGGGAAATGAATTTTTTCCTAAATGCAACTCCTTGCTGGATGCTATCTCACTTTCACCTGTGATCTGCACCTTGGTGGTGACATTTAATATTGGGAGGGAAGTTCCTATGGAGGGATGTTGCTGAAGCTGATGGTGCATCCACCCTAAATTGAGGTGTTTGAGAGGTCGAGCTGAAAGTCAACAGCCCTAAGCTTCGTATCTGGTTGATGAAGAGAGATCAGCTCTTCCCCAGGATGATCCAGAGCGGAGGTGGACTCTCCTTTTGATTCACTGAAGGAAGTCTTTTATCTCTCTCTCCATTATCTGCAGGGAACATCTCCCCCCCAACCTTGGTCTTTGAGCTGGTGTGAATCGCACTCACATCCCACTGGTCTTGACCTGCAAAGCCACTGGACTTGCTCCTGTGCCCTTGTGGGGATGATCACAAGTCCTGCTCAGGCAGATTATTTTGTATCTATTGGCCAAGGAGGCTTTGAACCTTCCTCTGGAGCATCTGGTAGGAATTACTGCCAGAGGCAGAGACAGGCTGGATGGGCTTTAGGTCTGATCCAGCCATTCCCATCTTCCTTTGATCTAAAATATGGTTTAGCCATCACTTACTGGTGGAGGAGGGATGAGAATGTTGCTGATTTCAGTATTTCTGAAGATTTTTGAGAAACAAAAGAGTCACTTTCTTTGGGTTTAGTGGAGATTAGTGCTGATCCCCATGAATCCTGTGGTGTATACAGCATTCCCAGGAGGTGTGTATGGACTCCCCATGTGAGCACAGCCTGCCTTGGGGTGGATGTGAGGCAAGGCGGGAGAGAAGATGGTTTGGTGTATGACAGATGAGATGAGAACATATGGGAGTCACTCAGGGGGCTGAGTTTTGGGTTATGTTCAGGTAATTTTGGTGTCTATTTCTGATTTCTCTGAAACTCAGTTTTCTGCTGGAAAAAAAATTACCTTGGAGAATATGTGTGAGGACACAGCTCATGAGCTGTGCTACACTTGGAGGATGGATTTTTGAGCCATATCTACTGGAATTTTCAGAAGACAACAGGTGAAGGAGGTTGATAAAATTCCCCTTGCTCCAGACTCTGCTTCCAGACCACAGCAAGGGCAGCTCTGGCTTACTCAAGCCAAGGAAAGAGAGAAAAACATCCTTCATTCTTGGGAGCCCAATTGCACTTCTGCTGCTCTTCCCACAGCCAAGGAACATTCCTTTGCTATGGAACTGCCTGAACAGGAGCTGTGTCAGGCACTCACCCCACCTGCGTGGGCCGGGAGGAAGAGGAGCCCAGCCGCGACAGCTGCCCCTCTCCAGGCAGAAGCTCACAGAGAAGCTGGAACTTTCTGAGTAAGAGCCAATTCTTAAGCCAAGTGAGGGTGCAGATTCCCTTTGCTGAGAGCAGGGCAAGTCTGTTCTTGGTGGGAAGTTCTTTCTCAGAGACTCACCTGGGGAAAAAGGAGGGGAGAATGGAAACAGCCGGGTTGCGTGGGACCGTGGGGCGACATCCTGCTCCGTGATGGGGCAGGGAAAGGTGGAGTGACTTCCCTGGTATGTCGGGAAGTTTCACCCGGGGACAGGAATGCATAAAGATGGGGGAGGACCTCGTGTTTCCCCTCGCCCAGTCTGCTCTGCTTCCTGGGGCTCTCCATCTAGACTCAAAGAAGCTGCCTTGCTCTCCCTGTTCTCCTCCCAGCGTGGCACATAGCCAGGAGGATCCTCTTGGATCCAGGTACTCTGTGTCCTGCACCAAGGGTGGCAGCCTGACTTGCTCTTGTCATAGAATCACAGAATACTTTAGGTTGGAATGGACCTTAAAGCTCATCCCGTTGCATCTCCTGCCCTGGGCAGGGACACCTCTCACTATCCCAGGTTGCTCCAAGCCCTGTCCAACCTGGCCTTGGACACTTCCAGGGCTGGGGCATCCACAGTTTCTCTGGGCAACTTGTGCCAGGGCCTCCCCACCCTCACAGGGAAGACTTTCTTCCCAATATCCCATCTATCCCTGCCCTTTGTCAATCGGAATCCATTCCCTCTTGCCCTGTCATCCTTGAAAATAGTGTCTCTGCATCTTTCTGGCTCCTTTCAGGTACTGGAAGGCCACAATAAGGTCACCCCAAATCCTTCCCTTCTCCAGGCTGAACAATCCCAATTCTCTCAACCTTTCCCTAGAGCAGAGCTGCTTCATCCCTCTAATTATCTCCATGGCCTCCTCTGGACTCTCTCCAGCAGCTCCACGTCCTCCCTGTGCTGGAGCAGCTCTGCAGGTGGGGTCTCACCTGAGGGGGCAGAGGGGCAGAATCCCCCCCTCCCCTGCTGGGGGAATCAGCCCAGGGCACGGGGGGTTTCTGGGCTGGGTCATGTCCAGCCTCTCACCCACCAGCCCCTGCAAAGTCCTTCTCCCCAGAGCTGCTCTGTCTGTTCATCCCCAGCTTGAATTGATCCTGGGCTTGGCCCTGACCCAGGTGCAGCACTTTGCACTTTGATCTTGTTAAACTGCATGAGGCTCCCATGGACCCACTGCTCGAGCTTGTCCAGGTCCCTCTGGATGGTCCTGTCCTTCAGGTGCGTCACTGCAACTCAGCTTTGTGCCACTCGAACCCTCCATCTGTTCGATAATGAAGATACTAAATAACACTTGTCCCAGTATGGACCCCAAAAGCAGCTGCAGTTCAGGGCGGAGAGATGCCCAGGCTTCAGGGAGCTGCAGGATTTCACACGGTGCCTCCCTCCTGCCCCGTTCCTCAGGGCCGCCCTGGCTCCATGCTTGGACCAAAACCCTGGGCTCCGGAGCAGCCTGAGCACCTGAAGGTTCACTGTGCCAGCACCAGCTCGTGGGCAGCTCTGGCTGTGTCCCAGCCCATGGCATCGAGAGCTGCGGTCTGACCCCGCGGGGCTGCGCTTGCCCGCGGCACCCGCACATCCCGGCGGGAATGGCGGGCGGCCCCGGGCCAGGATTTCGGGCTGGGACGGAGCACAGTAGTCTGTCCCTCACTGGCAGTTGCCTGCTGTGCCTCGAGGCAGCGGCTTCGCAATCTGGGAAACGCTGCCACTCGTCGAGCCCCTCCTGGCAGTGTCGCGGGTCACTGCCAGCCCCGCCGGCCGCGCTTCCTTCCCCTCCGGCTCCCGGGAAGGGAACTGTCCCAGCAATGTGCCCATCAGCAAAAAGGCTGTGGGTGCCGCAGGGGCAACCGGCTGCCTCTTGGATCAGCGCCCAAGGAACTTGGCAGGAAATGCCCCAGCAGAGTGGAATGACAGAGTCGGGAGAGCCAGAGTGTTTGAGAGGTATAAATGGGATGAATCCAGCCGCGGGGCTGGGGAGAGTTAGTACCTCAGGTTATTTTTTGGAGGTGTTTAGGTATTTCTAGGGAACTGCCTTGCCCGTATTTTCTGCCCAGCTGGCTCCCTCCTCCTCTGTGGTTATGAAAAGATGTTTTTCAGCCCAAACTGCCTTGGTTCCGCAGCTCTCCCTGTGAGCCGTGTGACAGTGTGACACTGCCTTCAGCGGTGGGGATTCATACTCAAGGCTTTCCCACAATAGGCTGGACACCGCTGTGAGGATGCCAAATAACCTTCTGGCTCCAGAAGGGATTTAGCCCTACAGAGCTTTTCTGCTGCCTTAATTCAACCCCTCGTCCTGGCCGTCTCAGAGCCACTCTTTCCTCCATGCACTCCCAACTGAGCTGGTTGCACATCCCAGCCAGGAGGGTGAGGCTGGGAGAAAGTCTGTAGAATTGGGGAGTGATGCTGGAGATGCTGCAGTGAGCAGCCCCTCCATGGGAGTGAGCTGCCTGCTCTGCATCCATGACCTGCCTCTTCCTGGGGCTCTTCCACAGGCAACAATCCCAGCCTGGCCATAGGAAAAACTCTCCCGAACATCCCTTGCTGTGGTCAATTCCTGGAGTGTCTTGTCTCTCCCTCTGCTGACGAATAACAGATCTGTCTGCCCTGTTCCAGCGCAGCCCCTGTACCTCCCACCCCACCTTTTCCAGACTGAGCAGGCACTGGGGTTTTCTACCTCTCTGCCAGGCTGATTGCTGTGCTGGATCAAGACTTTCTCAGAGTGTTCAACTCATCCCATGAACTGGTGCCTGGGGAGAGAGGGGTTCTCATGCTCTGCTATCCACTGCCACAGTTGCTGCCAGACCCTGCTCATCCCTGTTCCAAAGCCTGCCTGCACCAGCTCTGCTTCCTGGAGTTCTCCCATCCCATCCGAGACCACCATTTTGGTGGTCACCATCCAGCTCAGCCCTTAAACCTGTGCCAACACCTTTGCTGGTAACAGGAGCTGCACCCAGTGTTCACCTCGGGCCAGATGCCATGGGCCATGTGCCCCTTGTCTCGTCCCTCCCTGCTCCAGGCATTTTCTGCAGCGCTCGCGTGCAGGCAGCTGGAGGAAATCAGAGGAGCCGGTTAGAGCAAATCTGGGCAAAGGCAAGGGAAAAAAAATAAATCCTGGGACCTGGCAAGATCCTACACAAGTTTCCATGAGAAATCCAACGTGGCCATCGCCAGCCCGCGTCTGTGCTGGAGCTCTCCCAGGCCTCTCCCGGGGTCAGCAGCGCTGCCAGTGCCCACCCAACTTTCGGCAGAGCCCCAGCCAAGCCTGGGCGCTTGCCCATGGCTCCGGCAGCTCCGCGAGCCCCTTCTCCCGCTGCCGGTTCCCAGCCACTCGGGGAGCCGACGGCCTCCCGTTGCTCCAGTGACATATTTATTGCTATCAGTTTAGACTTTAATTTCCTTTGTTTCAGAATATCTGACGGCGCAATTAAGAAGGCCCGAAGGAAAGTGTGTGTGTGCTCGGTCATCAGACCTGCGGTTACCGTCTGTCTGGAAGCGGTGCTGGAGCGGGGCTCGGGAACAGCTGCCAGGCTTCCAGGCTTGTTTTCATTTTCTAAGAGGTTAACTGAGAGCCCGATGTGAAGAGACACCCGAACACACCCAGAGCCCCACCACACACACGGAGCCACACGCACCCGTACGGAAACACACACATAAACACAGATGTGGGCCGGCACAGGGACGTGTAAACAGAGCCCTGTGCAGAACCAGCCCTGGGAACGTGGGATGGGACCTGTCTTATCCTGGCTTTTAACAGGTCCTGGTGTGGTGGGACGGCGATGCCCCTGGCTCCAGGTGGGGAGTGAGGAGCTGGTTGCACTTTGCACCACAAATCCATGAAGTGCAGCTTGTTCTGCCCCAGCTCTGGGATGGTGGGGCAGGTCCTTCTTGCTGCTCGTCTGAGAACTTCTGGGGGAAGAGCCCGGTCACAGTAGCTGTGAAGAGGCACAGCTGGGGCTTGTTTCCTCCCGGCCTTGGCTGCAAGACGAGCATGCGAGGATGTGCAGGAGGATGCAGCCAGGGTTGAGCTGTGGAGCTCTCCCTGCCTTCACCAGGAGTGCAGCTGGGCTCCTCTGCCCAGGAGGAGGGCTGGAGGGGAGAAGGAGGATTTAACATTAGTTGCACCAGGGTTAGGAAAGGAGAGTGCCTCTTGTTTTGTCCCTAGGGAATGGTAAATCCTGGTTCTTGAAGGGCTGAGGCTCTTGGTGCCCTGCAGCCTGGTGGTGCTAGAGTGATGGGGACTGATGGGGTCCATGGTACTGTGGTGATGGGGACACATCTTGTTGGGGTGACTGGGACTGGTGGTCCTGGGATGGTGGGGACTGGTGGTGTCCAGACAATGGGATCAATGGTGTCAGGAGGATGAGGACTGACAGTCCCGAGGTGATGGAGACCAGTGCTATCAAGGTGATGGGGCCTGGTGGTGCTGGGGTAATGAGGAGCAGTGGTGCTGGTGTGATGGGACTGTTGGTCCCAGGATAATGGTGACTGATGGTGGTGCCAGGTTAATGAGCACCATGGAGAGCCACTGCTGCCCCAAAGCAGGCTGGCATACAGCAGCACCAGGGTGAGGTGTTTGGCAGCAGAACTTGGCAGCACTGAGGTGAGGCAGCCACAGTTTCCTCATGGAAAACCCCATCCCAGAGCCTGGCAGTCATCTCACCAGGGCTGCCAGGAGAAGACAGACTTTACCCACCGATCTTTGCCATCCCTGCCCCACAGCCATGCCAGAGCCCATATGGGAAATGCCAGGACAAGGAAAGAGCAAGCAGAAATCTTTCTAGGAGCAGGTTTGTGCCTCACGGCACCCAGCTGCAGAGCAGGAGAGACTCCCATGTCTGGTAAAGGCTGGGTTCACACTGCTGCTGCAGGGGCTCATTTGGAGCTTGCTCCTCTCCCTCCTGTCTTCACAAGACGTGTAGGAACTTCCTATCTCTGGCCTGGGGCCTTTAGTCAAATTTTGTTGGCAGCCACGGTCGCGCACGCGCTCGCCCGGCAGGATTGCACGCACACCTTTTTTCTTGGGAAACGAGAGGAGAGTGTGACCCAGGCCGGGTAGTCCTTCATTTTTCTGCAATAAATTAACATGCCAACTCCTCTGGCCCTAAAACATGTCCCAGGTGCAGCGAGAGCCAGGGTTAGGGTTGGAGTTGCTTGGCATCCTCACAACGAGCTCAGCACTCCGGTGAGGGAGGTGCAGCCAAGTTCAGTGGGGATTCCAAGGTGCCCATCAGGGCTCAGTCCCTGCCCTGCTGTGTCTGGGGGCTGGGGGAGCCCCGTGGAGGGGTTCTGCTGGGGTTGGGGGCCAAGCAGTGGAGGCAGTGAGCAGAGTACTGTGAGGTGTATCCCACCTTCCTTCCCAACTCTTCACCCGTGCCAGCCTTCTGCCTCTTCTCCAAGTGCCCTCTCTTTCCTTGGGTAACATCTTCCCCAGTTTTAGCTGAGAACATCCCCCTCCCTCCCTGTGGTGCTCTTGGGCTGGAGGTGCCTCTGCTCACAGGGGTCGGAGAGTGTGGGAAGAGCAAAGATCTTTGTGAACAGGGAGATCAGGCTTGGCCAGGGCTGTTCTGCCTTCGCCACTTCATGTTGAGAGAAACCTCTGCTTTCCTTTTCTCTGTTTCTCCAGAAATTTTCTACTACTTTTGCTCATTATCTGAGTTTGTCTCGGTGGGAAAAGTGGTGGCAGGTGCTTGTCTTCCCCCCTGAACTGTGCTGTTGGGCAGTCAAAGGTGGCACAACCCCCTTTGTTCTCCAGGGCAAAGCAACCCCCAGCTGGGACAGCAGGAGGGGCCATGGGGCTTCAGTGGCATCTGCCCACTCAGCCATGCAGTGTCGTCTTGGCTCTGGGTACCCCAGGGAGCTGCCACAGCTCCCACTTGGTCCTTCCCCCCCCATCCCACTGTCCTGATTGGTGTCTCCCAGTGATGCCTGCTCCTCTGGGAACCTACTCAGGATTTGATTCCCAACTCTTCACTCTTACCAGCTCTTTGGCTCATCCCTTTCCTTGAATGAGATCTTCACCCTGAGCCCTGATTTTCCTCTCATGGACAGGCGTTAGGTGAGTTCTGGCCATCTGAAATGTCTTTGTTGAGCACATGTGCCTCAAATATCTTCGACCCCACAGGTCCTGCTGGATTTTGGGCTCAAGTCCTGCAGGGGAGAATTAGTGTCACATAAGATCCATACAGGAGTGGAAGAGCCAGGGTATTTTCTCCCTTTTCAACACCAATGAGTGGGTGCTCTGCATGCTGTGGGTCTAGTCGGGGTGGTGAGCTCTTTATCAAGGCTCTTCTGTCAGTGCCAAGCACACCCGGGGCTGCACAAGTGCCCCTGTCTCTGCTGGAGGGCGATAGCCATGCTGAGATAACCCCATCTGATACCCTGTGCATCAGCCCAAAGCAGCACTTCCCCTCCTTGAGGGAGGGTGACGGACAAAGGTTCCCTAAAGCCTGTGCAAGGCATATGAGGGTTCCCCAGCCAGCCCAGAACTGGGGTGCAGCAAGGAGAGGCCTCTGCAGCAGCTCCACAGGGCTGGATTTGCCCCTGCTCCGAGCTCGTTCGCCGTAAGACTAAACACTTGCTGAGCAAAGCTGCCGACGAGGGTCTCGGGGGACCACTGGGGATGTGTCATCCCGCTCCCGAGCCAGCCCCGAGCTCCAGCGGTGTCACACAGCGAGCGGCTCCGCCGGGGGGTCCGGATCCGGCCCCTCATCCCCTTGGCTCTCGTAAGCTCGTGCCAAGTCCCCTGCCGGGCACGGGGGCGGCTCTCGGAGCCGGGGCCTGCGACTGAGGTTGCGTTCGTCTCGCCTCCAGCCCATTGTCTTGTTTATTTGTCACGGTTGGTCCCCAATTAGGAGTTTGAGCCGTTTGGGACAAGGGCTGTTTCTTCCCATGTGAACGTGGGGTTCCCGCGCCGCGGGGCTGTGATGTGGCCACGGACCCGCAGGAGCATCTGCTATTGCAGCAACAGTGCCCGAATGCGTTTCAGATGGGCTCGGCTCTGCCTTCCGTGCTCGGGCCAGCGGCCAGCCTGGGATGGAGCGGGAGAGTCTCCAGCCAGCCCTTGGGATGCAATGTTCCCTTCCTCGGGGATCTGCCGGGGTGATCGTTATCGGCTGAGCGCGTGTCCCCAGCGCCGAGGCTTGAGGGGACCTCGGGGGCTGGGAAAGGGCTCTACCGTGGGGACCAACGGGTCTGAGCCCAGCCCGGATCCATACGAGGGAAGCCGGGATGCTCCAACTGAGATCTCTCAAGGAACGGCCCAGCTGCCACCCCCGGCGGGGTTAACCCCTGTTGGGATGCTCCTGCTGGCTCAGCCCCCGGGGATGCAGCGCAGGTCGCCCCTCAGAGGGGATGTGTAGCTGGAGGTGCCCCAGCACCGCACCTGCCCCCCGCGGACGGCAAGTCCCGTCAGGCCGGTGGCCCCGGGGCAGCGGCAGGGACCCGTCCGGCCGGGTTCGCGCGGCGTCAGGCAGCACATGATCCGCGCCGCGGGGCCAAGGGCTGAGGTCAGTCAGTCACACCCAGGCAGCGGCACTGACTTCACCGCGGGCAGGAGCAGCTCCTCACGTATCCCGCTCCCCGAAGGCAGCGCTGACCCGCCGCTCGGGGCCCATGGTCAGGCCGCTCCGTTATCGAGGCATCGCTCCCATCGCAACGCGTGGATCCCCGGAGCCCCTCCTGGCTCTCGGCCCCGCCAAAATAGTTTCTCTGGTCGTGGGGCCGAAGGGGGATCACTGACAGGGTGCTGCCGGGGAAAGCCGCGGCGCCGGTTCCCTCACGGTGCTCCCGGTCCGGCTCGCGGGGCTGGCCCGCTTCCCCGGGGCGCCGGCTGGGTGGGATCCGCCGCTGGCTGAGGTCATTGAAAGCCCTTTCCCTCTCCCCCGAGTTTGGGATGAGCAGGGCAACGCGTCCTGGCTCGCTGGGGCGATGGCACGAGCCGAGGGCCGCCACCAGCCCAGCTACTAAACCTCACTGGTGGGCAAAGGAAGGGATTTAGGGAATTTTAGGGGCTGGTCCACGCGTTTCCAGGGAAGGAAGAGTTAATCCCCCACCCGCTGCTAATGAGCCTTAACTGGGGATGACCCGACACAGGGGAGAAGTGAACCCATTGTCCTCGCCTGTGTTTGACTGTCTTCCAGGGAGACTCATGAAACGCAGAACCCGGGCGTGAGTTCCTAATTTATGTCAGGAGGCTGTGATTTATTCTATTTATTTATTTTTGCCATCTGGTTGAGGAGGGACATTGAACGCAAGCGTGAGAAATCCAGATGTGCACAACTCCTCGCTCCCGAGCAGGACATCATCCCCATCCCAGGTCCCAGCCCTGCTGAGCCCGACCCCAGCCCCTATCCCCTGACACCCCTCATGCCTCCAGGGACGGGTTGGTGACACCCCTGGGCACCCGCTACATCCCTGGCGGGGGTGGGGTGTGGATACTGACACACAAACAGCTTCAGCCTGGATGTCCAGACCTGGGCTTCCAGTCTGTGAGATGTTGGCCATACAATGCCATGGTAGCAATAGCCATGGGGACACTCGGGTGTGCCCAGCTGCAGGGACAGGGTGACCCTGACAGCCGTCGTGAAGCCAGCAAGTGCTGCAGGACGATGCCCTGAGGCATAATGCCCATTCCAAAGGGATGGTTCTCTCCCCTCCGTGCCCTGCCCCGTCCCTGTGCTTTGAGGAAGTTGTATTGCTTTGAGGATACGGTATCTCATGGTGCAGGCAGGAAACGGGTCCCACAGATGGGCTGTGACCAGAAACAGCCGCCTTCCAGGGCAGGGGCACCAGGGGAGAGTCCTTTCCCTGGTGGCAGGCTGGGATGATGGAAGAAAGGCACACCATGCCTGGGAATGCACCGTGGCACCCAGGGATGTGCCCTGGTGCCTCTGATGTGGGGCAGGAGAGCCAGTGCTTGTTTGGGACTCACCTCCTACCATGAAGGGACACCAGGTCCAGGCTGGAACTCGGCACCACTGTTCTGCTGTCACCACTGGTGTGCCACGAGGCAGCCATTGGAACAAATGGTGCCACTTTGGGGTCAAACCCATACCCGTGGGAGCTGGGGGACACCACCAGGCAGTACGACCCCGTGGGGCTGAGGATGAGGGGGTTTGGGGGCGACTTCTGAATTTCTGCAATGATTTTTGGTCGGGGCTCCTCCGAGACACGAGAGATGATCACACAGGATCTTAGCTCATCCGCTTGCTGTCTCATGCCTGGGAGGTTTGGCCGGTGGCCCGAGGGCTCCGGAGGAGGAGGAAAATTTCATCATCCTGCTCCAACGTCTCCTGTATAATCAGCCTCTTGTTAACCGATACAGCCCCATGCGAGACGCTCACCGAGGACCGGGGCACTGGTGAAGCCTTAGGTGGTCTTGGCCCCGGTGAAGCTTTGCTGAGCCTCTCCCAGCCCTGCCTGGGAAGCGGCTGTGATTTTATCTGGTGTGTCCCTTCCACCCTGCACATGCTCACTCGACTTTCTCTGCTTCTTCCCAGCTGGTTTCAGCGTTTCACTGCACCCGCAGGAGCTGCCAGCATTGCCAGAGTGGGGGCCCTGTCCCATGATGGTCCCCACACCATGATGGTCCCCTGGTTGTGATGGTGCCCGTGCCACAGTGCTCCCCACACTGCGATGGTACCCACGCCATGATGTTCCCTGCACCCTAATGGTCCTCACACTGTGATGATCCCACACCACAACGTTCCCACTGCCAGGATGATCCCTGCACTGCGATGGTCCCCACCCCATGACTATCCCCACCCCAAGTGGTCCCCACACTGTGGTGCTTGCTGTACCACAATGTTCCTCACACTCTGCTGTGATGCCCCCACCACAATGGTCCCCACACCACAATTCTCCTTAAGCCCTCCCAGTGCTTTTGAGCAGCTGGTGAGTGTCAGTGTAAGCACTCCCCCCCTGGAAAAATGTCTTTCAAATCCGCCATCCCACAGAAGATAGGGAAGGAGGACAGAGCAAGGTGATGGGGGACTGTGACCCCCAGCCTACAGCAATGCCTGAGAGGGGAGCAGGGGTGTCTGAGGGGGAGCGTAAAGGGCACATGGCAAAGACCAGTCAAAAGCAGTCTGTTTGTGTTTGTTTATTTAAAAAAACTGAGACAAAGAAGTATAAAAAAATAAATATTTAAATAGAATTCAATTTCATATATTACCACAAATCTTCTTAATAATTATTAATTGTTAACAATAAAATTATTAAGTCAGATCACAGCTCTCGGCGCACGCTGGGCTTCCCACTGAGGCAATAAATAACGCTGCTCTGGTGCCAGGAGCGAGCCAGCACCTCCTGCCACCAGCCTGGGGCCCATCCCCGTGTCCCCATGTCCCTGTGTCCCACTTTCCCCGTGCCCAGGCTGCATTCAGCCGCAAGAAGCCCAGCCCTTGGCCATTAGTACCTTCTGAGCCCTTCCTATGGAAAAAGTGCTTTTCCCAAGGAGTCGGACGTTCCGTGCCCCGCCGTGCCCGCGCGGGGGGACAACGCTCCGCAGTGCTCTGTCCCCCGTGGGTGGCCTCATCCCGGATGGCAGGACCCAGCCCCAGCCACCTGAGCCACTCCAGTACCCTCAGTTTGGCTCCTCGCGGGGGAGCCCAGCCTTAAAGTGTGCAGGGGGAGCATGACCCCATGACCCAGTGCCCTCATGTCCCCATGATCCTGCCAGCCACTGCATCACTGTGTCCATCCTGACAATCCTTTTTCCAGGGAAGTGGGAGCTTTCAGACGGTGCTCAAAGCTGTCTGTCAGGTTGCTGTCCATGATGCCCGTGGGGGACAGAGTCCGGCCCTGCCGCCAGCCCCCACAGCTCCCCGCATCCCGTGGGAGCACAGGGATGGCTGAGGCACATCCCAGGAGGGCTAGTCCATGCCTTGGCATCACCTCAGGGATACGCTGCCTCGTCCCACTGGATGCCAGCCCGGCTCTGCTCCACTTGGGACACTCCAGGCTGCAACGTTCGCCCCCTCAAGGGGCAGAGGAGAGATGGGGCCAGCGCAGGGTCCAGGGTAATAAATAGGAAGGCGGGAGTTCGGGAGGCAGACGCAGGGGACTGCCGGCAGTGGCGAAGCAGCAGAGCCGGGGCGGGAGCTCATGAGGGGCTGAGATGAGGTAGGAGGACACGTGCTGCCTGGCCGATGACCTGCACGTACTTCCTGAGCACCTGGCAGCCCTGCTGCTTCTTCTTGAAGGCGCTCTTGCTCTTGGAGCTCTCCCCATACCTGACGTCCACCTGGAAGATGTTGTAGTTCTTGCAGAGGAGGCAGGTGAGGTTGGAGATGAGGCCCCGGGTGGTCTTGGTGGTGTTGTGGAGCCGGTCGAGGAGCTCCTTGGCCGTGGGGTTGAGCTCCTCCTGGTCGCGCGTGATGTTCCCCAGCGAGGCGTTGAGGAAGGCGAAGAGCTTGTACATGGCCACCATCACCTCCTTCCTCTCGCTCGTCCGGTTGACGCGGAAAGCAGGGAAGATGATGCCGGCGGGGTTGCAGAGTTTGTCGCTCTCGCTGCTGAACGGCTCTCCCTGACACTTCAGCTGGGACGAGAGGCGAGCGTCATCCCGTGTCCCTTGTGTCCCCCCCAGCCATGTCCTGCCACTATCCCGGCCGTGTCCTCTACCCTCCCTTTTTCATGCACTCGAGGATCAACCCCCCTCCCAGAGTCCCTGGCTGTCCCTGAGCTCCACTTACATAGAGGCTGAAGAGGTCCTGGGCGGTGGCGTTGAGCAGAGCGACCTGCCTGCGGGTCTGCTCCTGGACGTTGGAGCGGCACAAGCCGTGGCCGGGGCAGCTGGAGCCGGTCACCAGCAGTGCCCGGCCGGCCACCGGCCGCCGTTGCAGCAGGAGCAGGGCCATGAAGGGCACGACGCCTGTGTGGGGAGAGAGGCCGATGTCACGGTGGGGACCGAGACAAGACGGTGGTGGCCCACGGGGACCACGTTGCTGCTGACGCAGAGCATCCATCGAGGATGGCCCCAGTTCCAGGCACACAAAGACATCCAGCCGGAGTGGGGACCCATCCCTCTTGGGTGTGCATCCAGCTCAGCCGGCAGCCCTCAGACCCTCCACTTTTCCGTCCCGGCCGTGCCGAAGCTCCCGTCCCACTCCCGTCCCCCTCACCTGCCCCCCGGCAGGCGATCCCCCGCCTCCCTTCCCGGCGGGGCACCCCGCAGCATTCCCACATTTCGCAACTGGCCCGGTGGCGACCTGCCGGGTTTAATCAAATTTGCAAAGCTCTTTTTTCCTCCGTTATCCTGGTCCGGGTGCTGAGGGAGCAAGGCCCCACCCCGGCTCGGCTGACTCAGCGGGGCGCCCGCAAGGAAACCTGCCTTCGGCGTGCCCTCCCTCCTTCCCGCCTCCAGCCCCTCCGCCTGCCTCAGTTTCCCCGTCTGCGAAGTGGGCGCAGCGCCGAGGAGCCCCGGGGAGAGACGACGCAGCTGCCAGAGACTCCAGCCAGGAAATCCCTGGACGCGGAACAAGGGGACTCTTGAGCCACCGGCAGCTGGGTCGCCCCGGCGTCCACCTCCTGAGAGCGGGGCGCTCCAAGCCCTCATCCGCTGGGACTCTCACAAATCAGGATCCCTGCTCGGGGAGGCCCAAACACCTCCGGAGCCCTGTCACTGCTGTGGGCACTCCCGGGGCAGGCTGGCCCAGGGATGTTCCCGCTGCTGGGTAACCTGGATGCCACCGGCGGTGCCCTGTCGGGATGAGGATGCCGTGCCCGTCCCGGGGGTGCTGCCAGGCGCAGGCCCCGGGCAGTGCCGAGCGCCGGAGCTGCCCGCACTTGCCAGCGCTTCCGACGTGCCGCCGGTGCCGGGTAATCTACGCCTGGATTTATTTACTCTGCCCAGATGGGAAAGGACTTACCTGGGCGTGTTGCGATCCCTGACCCACCGCCGCTCCCCTCCTGCAGGAGTCGGAGGGTCTCTGCCTCCCCGCCCCCCCGGGGCCCTGGCTGTTCCCATGGGATGCATATTCCCTGATCCCCCCACAAGCCCCTCTCGCTACGTCCCCCACCGGCCTCTGTCTCTGCCCATTTCACAGCAGGGCAGGGCGAGGCTCGGCACCCACGTGTGCCAGGGGCTGGGGGGGTGGGGGGTCCCGGGTGGGTGCTGCCCCGCGGGACCCCCCCAGCACTGCCGCTGAGATGCAGGCTGCTCCCTCCAACCCTCCTTCTTGCTCTTGGAAGCCTCCCCATCCCTCCAGCGCTCCCGACACGGCAGCGGTTCAGGAGATCCAGAAGGAGGAAAAGCAGGAGATGGGGGGAAAGTATTTAAAAGTACAAAAAAGCCATAAAAAAAATCTCCCCCCCCCTCCTTGAGAATTTTTTTTCTTGGAAGCATTTCCAGTTATATAAGTGTCCAGATGTTGGCTGCACCGCGCCAGCGCCGCGCTTCACTCCCGCTGCCAATTCCCAGAGATGCTCATCCCGAGGGGGAACGCAGCCCGGCGGGAGCCCTCGCTCCAGCTCCAGCGGTGGCATCCACCCGGGACCCGCCTGCACCCGAGCATCACCGGGAAAAGGAGGGGAGGGGGAGGAAAAAAGAGGAAGGGGAAGGGAAAATAATACCCTCAGAGTTGATTTTTTTTTTTTTACCTGCCGGCATGAACTTCATTGTGAGCCGCGTCCCGGGAGCGACTTAATAGGGATTGGTGTTGGCAGAGGAAGTTTTCAGAAATTCATGTTCATACTGGGGGACTTCTCGGGGTTTATATACCGGTCCGGCAGCCAGCCTGTGTTGTAAGAGGAGGGGGAAGAAGCGGGGGGGGAGTAAGAGCTATCGTTACTTCTATTGAAGCTGGAAATCAGTAAGGGCTTGGAAATGCTGAATGATTCTTAGAAATAAAGTTGATTCACTCGTTTTTGTGTGGTTTTTGGTTTTCTTTTTGTTTCGTGAGCGGGATCAGGGAGATGCTGGGGAAGTGAGTGGGAAGGGAAAGTTGAATTAAAGCCCCCCTAAGGGATGCGAGCGGCCGCACGTGGGGTTTGGGGGTGTCGAGGAGCGAGGGCGGGCGAGCGGTGCCGTTACTCACGGAGCCACAAGCACTTTCACCCTCTCCCCGCGCCGGGGCTTCCCCGCTGCCTCCCGGAGCAGGCAATAAAATAAAGGAGGGGGAAAAAAACTGAGTTGGGTTTTTTTGGGGGGTTTGGAGAGGTGAAAGGTACGGGAAGTTGATTGAGGGGTTCCACACCCCTCGGTCAAGGTGACACGGCCGCGGTGGCATCGGTGTCCCCCAGCCCGCCGGTGACTCATCCCCTTGGGCAAAAATATTATAAGTAAAGGGTGGGTTTTCTGGAGGAAAAAGGAGGAACCCACCCAGGGGAGAGGCTGGACCGGCCCCCCAGGGTTAACCCTTTCCTCGGCGGGGTTGGTCCCTGTCTGGAGTGGACAGGAGGGTGCTGCGTGCAAGCAGAAAGGTGCTGGGTTCACCTTCTCTTGGGATTCCCGTGGGATCAGGACACTGCGGGGCTGTCCACTCCCCGATTTGGGTGAAAAACAGGTCAAATGGCTTTTTTTTTGTCCCTCTATATTTTTTTTCTCACCAGGGCCGAGCTGAAACTTTAATCAGGTTTAGCAAGTTTGTGCCCTGGCAGGTGAACCCGATGGTGACAGTCAAGGAACGGTGATGCAAGAGCCACCTGTGGAGGGGGGGGAACACGGCGAGTGGGGACACAAAGACCCCCCTGTGCTGGGGCTTGGTCCATATCTGCTGCCTGCCTCAGTTTCCCCAGGCAACAACCGGCCTGGTTTGCTGGTGGCATTGATGCCTCAGCAAACAAAGCCCAGTTTAGCTCGGTCTGGCCTTACTGGGACATCAAGGATGGGGCTGAGGGTTGTGGAAGGTGGGGAGGATGACCCCCCTCTCCCTCCCCACAGCTCGCCCCGGTTTTATTGGGGTGCAGGGAGCAGCACATTCCATATTGATGGATATCAGATGGCCTGACACACTTCATTTACTGAGGAATTAGTAGCACTTAATTAATAGCATTAGGGAATGTCCTGGGGGGTTGTAGGCAGGGGCTGACATGGATCTGCAGTTTTCCTGAATTTCCCAGGAGTGACTCAGTCCTGTCTGGAGGTGAGCCGGGCTTTGAAGCCCCATTTATAATATGTTTTCTAGGGGGTAAAAATGTTTGGGGGATCCTGGAGGGATGAAAGATGCAGGGAGGTGGAGAGATGGTTCCCCAAAGGGTTGAGGACCCCTGGTTATGGTGGGATGGACACAGTGGCACCACGATCCTCCAGCTGACTGGCACCTTATCCCTTTGGGCAAGAGTATTAGGATTAAAGAGTGGATTTTCTCTAGGAAAAGACAAACTCGCCTAGGGAAAGACACTGGAGCTCTACAGGGCTGGGAGGATTCTCTGGTGGGAAAACACGAATCCCTGGTCCAGGCAGACTGGATGGAGAGACGTTAGGATAGGAGATGCCGAGATTGGGAAATGTAGAGGGGGGAAATGCCAGGATGGGAGATGATGCTCAGGAAATTACTTTTTCCCAGTTCTTTTAGCAGCAGGAATATCCCCACATGGACCCTGTGTCGATGTCCTATGGAGACGGGCAGCAGGAATGGTGATGTAGGAGTGTGACGAGATGGTGACAGGGGTGGGGGTCCCTGTGTGTCCCAAGGAGGGAGCGGGAAGGGGCTGGAGGAGGCGGGGATTGGAGGGGAGGGGGGGACGGACAGCCCCTCCTGTTAGAGGAGGCTGCGACAGCAGGGATTTGCCGGGATTGGGGACCCCAGGAGGAGCTGAGGGCAGGTTGTGCCCACTGTCTCCGCCATCCCCACTGCCAGCCTGTCCAGGGACATGGGGACAAGCTCAGGGCGTTCCAAGGCCAACGCTGCCGTGCTGCTGCTCTGCCCCGCTCCGAGCTGCGTCCTCCGCTGCATCCTGTCCCGTAACTGTCCCCAGCTCCAGCCCAGGTCCCTCCATCCTTTGTCGCTGTCCCCGCGCGGCTCCCTAAGCCCCATCCCTGTCCCCACGCGGCCTCCCGGCCCCATCCCTGTCCCCATCCCTGTCCCAGTGCTGCCCCCTGCTGCCCAGCCCAGGACTGGCTTCTCCGCATCCCATAATTGCCCCTCCGCCCCATCCCCACCCAGAACTGTCCCATTCCCAATGCCATCCCTGATCCGGAGCTGCCCCCTGCCCCGTTCCCATCCCAGACTTCTCCTCTCCCCGGCACACAAGCGTTCCCTCCTGCTCTTCCCCATCTCATCATTGTCCCCCCTGCTCCAGCCCCTCCCAGAACTGCCCCAGCCCCAGCCCTGAACAGCCCCAGCCCCACAATTGCCCCCTCCCCCGCCCCATCCCCGTCCCACAGTACTCTCTGGGTCCCCTCAGGGTCTTCATCCCATGCTGTCCCCGCGCAGGGAGGGACACCAAGATTGCAGTGTCACCCAGCCCCAGGGAGGTCCCACAGGTGTGGGAATGAGGCTGTGCTGGGCCCGGGGTGCCTGGGGGGGCCTCTCCGGAGGGGTGAAGAGGGGGTGAGTAAAGCAAGTGCCCTTGTCCCGGGGAAATCCGGAGCTGCCCAACGGTGGGGACCGAATTCCCCTTTGACTCATGATGTTTCCTTGCCCGGGGCTGCTCGCCCCTGCCTTTGTGCCCCAGCAGTGCCACCCAACCAGTGCCACCCCACTGGCATCACCCAACCAGTGCCACCCCGCGCGTGTCAGCCACAGGCTGCTTCCCATCCTGCCGTGTTTGGGGACTCTCTGGCAAGAGCTGCCCCTTGGGGACTGTGGCCAAACACTGTCCCCACTGTGGAGTGGGGACACTTTTCCCAGAGACGGGCACTGGGGTGCCCCATGGGGTCACCAAGGAGACAGTACCCCTCTGGTGACACTCAGCCCAGGGTGCACCACGTGTTTGAGGTCCCCCCACCCCTCCACACAGTCCCGGGGGTCACGTACCTGTGCCCTCCCCTGTGCAGCCCTTTCTGGAGCTGGGCAGGCAGCCTGGTGGTGGCACAGTCACTGGCACAGTCACTGCCACGGTCGCCCACAGTGCACCAAGCCGGCCCAGGCTGCTTCATGGTGACATTGTCCCCAGCAGGAGTGTCCCCGGGTGGCGGCGGGTGCCAGCGCGGTGGTGGCCGTGCCGGTGGCGCTGCTGCTGTGACTGACTCAGGCAGGGTGCCCGCGGCAGGGCCGGGCAGCGCGGCGGGCACCGGCACACGGCACACACGGGGAACGAGTGACTCCATGGGGACACATGACCAGGTCTTAGGATTTTTGACTCAGCGAGACTGGTGGCAGGGGGTGGCCTGGGCCCCGTGGTGGCCTTGGCCACACTGCAGGGACCCTGTGCTCCAGCCTGGCTGCAGCCATGGCCCAGACCGCGACAGGGTGCTTGTCATGGGCCATGCCAAGGGACACCATGCCTTGTCACGTCACATGCTGTGTGCCATGTGTGCCACACTGAGCCGTGTGCCACATCCTGCGCCACAACCCATCGTGTGCCATGTCCTGTATCATGTCCTGGAATTGCCCCCACCCTGTGCCATGCCCTGTACCATGTTATGGGTCACATACAAATCACTGTGTGCCATGTCCTGGGCCATGCCACGGGCCACATCCCTCGCCATGTGCCACACCCCAGATTGTGCCACATTCTGTGCCACGCCATGGGCCACATCCCATCACGTGCCACGTGCCACATCCTGTGCCATGTCCCACATCCTGAGCGAGGTTGCCATAGACCACATCCCACTGTTTGCCACATTCTGAGCCATGCCATGGGCAACATCCCTGGCCATGTGCCATATCCCATAGTCCTGGACATAGTGTGCAAGACATATGCCATGCCATGATGTGCCATGTTCTCTGCTGTGCCATGGGCCACATCCCATTGTGTGCCGTGTGCCACATCCTGTGCCATGCCACACCACCCCATGTCACAGTTCACGTGCCCTGGTGAGGACAACGGGCACAGCCCCAAGATACAGCCACCAAAATACAGCCCCTCTCTGTCCACAGCCACTGGGACAGACACGGGGACACAGGGACACAGGGACACGACATCTCAGCGGCCAACAGGCCGAGGTCAGCACTTTATTTCCTTCTGCCATTGTACAAAAATAAGGAGATGCCACGTGGGCAGGGAGCAACGTCCTTCTCAAAGTACCAAAAATATCAATATTCATAAATAAAACCTCGTGACATCCATAGTTTAAAACGGTACAAAAATTCTCATAAAAATAGATATTTATATATTATAAATGTCCTTAAATATTTCTTCCCACTGCAGGAGTGTATTAAATTAAAATCCTGAGATTCAATAAATATGATAAACACACAAATATTAATGTATAAATTAGAGGGGAGGGAGTGTGTGCTGCCACTCACCATCACAGTGTGGTGGCTGGAGCCAGGTCCCTGCCTGGAACAGTCAGGGCTGTGGTGGCACAGCCTGGAGGGGGACACGGAGGGGACATGAATGCTGAGAATCTGAGAACACCAGATGTGCAAGAGTGAGCATTGGGACACCAAGAACAGGGGACACTAGGAGCAGAGGGAAATTGAGAGCTTAGGGACACTGAGTGTGCAGGGACAAGGGCAGGGATGTGCAAAGGGATGCTGAGCTTGTAGGGACACCAAGCACAGAAGGAGATAAAATGTGCAGGGCAATTGAGTATACAGGGACACCAAACTCACGGGGACACCAAGCTCACAGGGACACCAGGCTCACAGGGAGATCAAACTCACAGGGACACCAAGCTCACAGGGACTTCAGGCTGACAGGGACATCAGGCTCACAGGGACACCAAGGTCACAAGGACACCAAGGTCACAAGGACACCAAGGTCACAGGATTCTGCTCCCAGCCACTCTCTGGGGTCAGCAGACACAGACCAGGGCAGGCAGGGGGTGACAACACCAGTGACACTCCCCGGTGGCAGCAGCTCTCTCCGTGAGCCGGGTAGTGGGTGCTGGGTGAGCAGCTCTTAGTCAGGCTGGATCACCCGACCCATTGAATCACTGGAAAATCCGGCAGAGCTCGGTGACAGGGGATGGCTGGGCACCCAGGGGATGGCTGGGCACCCAGGGGACACCCGGCTCCACCGGGGCTGCTGGAATGTGGGGCAGGATGTGGGGGAGCCGGGAGGAGCAGAGCAGGGCTGTCCTGCAGCCGAGCAGTGGCAGGGGGACAGCGGGGTCCCCACGACAATCCATAGTGATGGGAGATGCTTTGGGTGCTCCCGTGTCCTTGCTCAGGTGAGACGAGAGGAGCCCCTTGGTGCATCCCGGCCAGAGCATCTCTGCCCGGGGGATGGGGCTGGGATGGCATGAGATGATGGAGATGCAGACAGGGACAAGTCCAGAGCTGGTGGGGCTGCCTTAGGAGCGTGCAGGTATCCGTGAGCCCCTGTGTGATCTCTGTTTCTGCCGGCACGTCTGGCCACTCCTGGCCTCCAGCTGGGCACTGCACTTGGCCATGAAGCGGGCATAGCTCCAGAGGATCTGGAACCCCTGCAGCTTCTGCTTGAAGACACTGGTGGGTCCTGCAGGACTGGGTGAGGGCCGGCGGCTGGGGCGTGTGCCGAGGGCTGGGAAGAGCCCGGCCAGGTTGTTGAGGAGCCCTCGCACGTTCCGGTGGGTGTTGTTCAAGCGGCGAAGGATTTCGGCGTCAGGGGGGTTGAGGTTGCGCTGGTGCCAGATGATGTCCTGCAGTGCCTGGTCCATGTGGACCATGGGCTCCCACAGCCTCCGGAGCCCACAGGGCCCCTTCACCGATCCCTGCAGCCACTGGGGAGGTTTGTTGGTGTGAAAGAGGTTGTGGATGCCCAGGAGCTGGTCCTTCTTCTGCTCAGGGATGGGAGAGGAAGATCAGGGATGTGGGATAGGAGCATCATGGGCACCACTCCCCACCAGCCTTGCATCCCCCTGTGGAGGGGACAGGTGTGACCCCTCTCCCCGGGGAAGGGCACTCACGTAGAAGGTGAAGAGCTCCTGCGCGTCCTCAGCCATGAGCTTCACCAGGGCCTGGGTCTGCTGCACGGTGGGGGCCTTCAGGGGCCTCCCCCCCTGTCCTGGCACCACCCAGAGGATGAGGAGCCCCTTGGTGACAGCTGGGGAGGAAGAAGAGGGAGATGGGGGACACTGGAGCTTCTCTGGGTGCAGGGACAAGCCCCTGCCCACACCAGAAAGGCACGGGCTCACCAACCCCTGAGCCACAGAGACAGATCAGCTCGTGTGCCCACTACCCCGGCACCAGGCCTGGAGCTGTGTGCCAGGCACATGCACCGAGATGCCCGCCCCTGCTGCAGGGATGACCCAACCCCTGTGACAAAATCCTGCTGGGGACCCGGGAGGGAGGAGGATGAAGACGATTAAGGTGCCGTGCAGCAGCCAGGATGTGCAGCCCAACCACAGCGGCTGCTCCAGCAGCTCCCCCTGCCACCATGGGCCACCACAAGGGAGGAGACAGTGGGCACATTCCTGGATCCAGCCCTTCTGCTCCAGCCACTCGTTGTCCCAGTCCCGCCATCACCAACGGCCACGTGCCAGTGATGACTTTGGATGTGGCACAGCAGAGCATCTCTCCTGCTGCGCTGGGGGCTGAAGGTTTGGGGCGAGCTGACCCCTGACCCTCTGCCATCGGCCCCCAAACCTGTCCCCTCTCAGCATCCCCTCTCCCCTGGGCTGCCCATCCCCAGTGCCTCAGTGGGGAATGTCCCTGTCCCCCGCCAGCTCCCGTGGGAGGTGAGTGACACTGCCGTGGCACAGCCTCGGTGCCATCCGCCACGGCAGCGCCGACTCCACCGCCACGGCCCCGCTGCCGCGCTCCCTCCCGCGGCTCCCGGCCGGATTGGCACCGCCGGGCACGGGCGAGAGGGCAGCGGTGGGAGGCCGGCACACACCTACCTGCCAGCACCCAGGGCCGCCTGTCGTACCGCATGGCCGGGGCGGGGGGGTTGGCGCGGCGCTGCCGGCGCGCGAGCGACTTCCTTAACTGCTCCGAGATGGGGAAGCTGGGCTTTTAAAGCGCGCCCAGTCGCCCCACCGCCGAAGGAGGCACGGAAAGCCAGCGAGAAGTGAAGCCATGCCCCAAGGGCCAATGAGAGGGGTGAGCGCCCCGGCGGGAGGAAATGATGCCGGACGGATGATGTTCTTCGAGTCAGTTCCTCGAGGGCGTCGTGGTGGGTCCAGCCTGGGAGTGTGGAGTGGGACCACTCAGTGGTCCCATTGCTCATCCCGAATCTGGCGCCGCTGGACCCCCGTGTCCTGGCTTCTTGGAAAAGGGACGTTTTGAGTCACCCTGATGTCACCGCTCGGCACCCAATGGGTTGAACTGAAACCAGCCCGGCTGCCCCGAAACCCCCATGCAAAAGAGGACAGGGGCGGCTGGCACCGGGGACAGGGATGTCAGCCATGAGGGACACCCCTGTGCCACCACAGAGGGTTTCACATTCCAAATCCAACCGTGGGAGCCAAAAGTCTGTCCTGGAAAGGAGAGAGGTGGAAGCGTGGAAACAACGGAGCATCGCGGCATGGCTGGGGATTGTGTACTCGGCAACGATCCAGGGGACGCTCCGTCCACCTGCTCACACCCACCTACCCTTCGGGGTGACAAATCTGGGTGCTGAGCAAATGGGGGACAGCAGGCTCAGCCTCTGTGCCCAGCAGCACCCGCGGGAGCGCCGACTGGGAGCCCGCAGGGCACAGGGTGTTGCCCAAGGCACGGGGCCGAGGGCAGCGGAAGCCGACGCGGGCAGCTGTGCCCAAGGCACCGCTCAGGCTTGTGCAACACTGCCCTGGGAGAGCCCGGCTCACACGGCCCCGCCGGCACTGCCCTGGCACGGCCTCGGCACCACGGGCAGTACCCAGGGCCAACCCCCTGGTTCCCCTCGGCTCCCGTTTCCTGGTGGATGGAGATCAGCACCGCCCGGGGCTTTTCCCACCCCACAAAAATGTTTCTCTTTGATCAGCGTTTTGAGTGTGTCGCAATCTTGTTGATTGTGGTGACCCTCAGAGCTGCCCTGCACCCAATTTACGCATTTGGAAGGAGGACAACCCCTTCCGAATAATACCTACTTCCAGGGGGAAGAACACAGCAGTGACTCACTTCCAGAAGTGTTTTCCCAAAATTTTCCCAGCCCAGCAGCCCTGTAACCTATAGGGGCTGCTTCCTGCACTAGCTGCTTCCTCCTTTTCCTCACCCTCCTCCTCAGGGCATCCCCCAGCAGAGGTGGTGACTACATCAGTTCTGTGGAGCCAGGATGGGCAGGGCTGTGCCCAGGGCAGCCCTGGAGGGGTAGAGGAGCCAGGAGAACGTCTGCTTTCTTCACATCTGTTTCAAGTACTTTGTCAATCCCTCAGACTGGCTAGATAGGCTGTCCATCCATCCATCCGTCCACCTACTCCTCCACCTGAACCAATCGATACCATCAATACATCCATCCACTCATCCACTGATCCACCCACCTGTCTGTCCACCTGTCCATTAACCAACCCATAAATTCCTCCATCTGTTCACCTACCCATTAACCTCTCTATCCATCCTATATGATGAACCAGCCATCCATACATCCATACCCATCCATCCCTCCATTCTTCCATCCATCCATTTGCCCATCTACGCACTTCTCCAACTTTCTGCTCCATTCTTTCCATCCATCCATCCATCCATCCATCCATCCATCCATCCATCCATCCATCCCTCCCTCCATCCCTCCATCCATCCATCCATCCATCCATCCATCCATCCATCCATCCATCCATCCATCCATCCATCCATCCATCCATCCATCCTTCCCTCCCTCCCTCTTCCTGATTCTGTGTGTGCTGCCATGGCAGGACCCTTGGACACCCTGACTCTGTGGAACATGCACCCTCACCCTCAGCTCCCCCCAGCCACGGGTGGTCCTGGCCCCTCCACATGGCTCTGTCACCCCCGGTCTGAGCTGCCAGGACACCACGGTGGTGTGGGAGGCAAGAGGGTGGCACAGGACTGTGCAACACCCAGGGGGACAAAAATAGCAGCAGTGACCGCGTGGGCCGGTGGCAATTTCTTCATCGCCGGGCAAACGTCAGCGGCGTCCCATGACTCGGAGCAGGGAGCGAGACAGGAAAGAGAGTGCCCAGAGAGGTGGCAGGAAGCTGGTGGCTGGAAGTGTGTGGGGCTGACGTGGGCAGGACGTGTCAGCCCCAGGCACAGTCCTCCTAGGAATGTGAGTGAGCAGGGGATAGATTTTGGGCACAGGACAGGAGTAGAGCCTGTGGGAAGAGGTTTCCACTAAGCTCGTGCCAGGTCTTGCTTGATGACCAGGCACACCCTGAATGGCTCTCCGAGCTGGGGGGGCACCCACATGGCTGCAGCACCCCCAGGAGGGCACAGCCACTTTGCATGGGGTGCTGTGCTGTCAGCAAGGCAAAAGGACACAGGGACACAGTGATGGGGAGACACGGACATCCCCAAGCCTGGGATCAGGTTCAGCCTTTTGTGCCTCAGTTTCCCCCCAGTTTAGCCCAGTATGGGTCAGGGTGAGGGCAGGAATGAGAGGTGGACTCCCTGCCTCAGTTTTCCCACTGCCAGTGACTTGCAGCCTTCACTCCTTTTTCACACAAAATACAAGACTGGTCACATCCTTGTTACCATACACAGCAAGGCCACATCTCCCCGTCCCATCTCAGGCCCTGCCACCACCATGGGGACAGGCTCTGGGCCACCCCCCACCCCCCCAGGCTACACAGAAATAAAAATAATAAGAATTTTATTGACTTATTAAAAACTATGTGAAAATACAGCTTGTGAGGAGCTGGCGGTCACCATCACCCCTCCATGACAGGTGCCAAGCGAGGGCTGGGGGTGAACCACAACTCCCCCACCACCACCTTGGAGACCTTTGGGGTGCCAGGGGCATCCCCAGAGCTGTGATGCCTTCACCCCTACATGGGGCTGGTCTAGAGCCACCCATCCATTTTGGACACACAGGGTATGGAGACATGGCCCCAGTAGCTTCAGGTTGTCCTTTATAGCACCGTGGTGACACATCACTGCTCTCTGCCATGACCCCGCCGTGCCCCTCCACCAGCAGGTCCCTGGGGAAACCCTCTCTCCCACTGTGCTCCCCCCACCCCACACAGGCAGAGCTGCAGGCAGAGGATGGCACACGGGGACTGACCCCTCTCCTGCAGGACACTGCCCCACTGCCAACAAGGCCACCTTGTCCCCAAAGCCACCACATCCCCAGCACATAGGGAGCGATGCTGTGCCTGGCTCTACCCTGCACTGGGGGAGCCTTAAAATTAAAAAATAACGAATATGGGGGTGGCAGAGGGTGAGCAGGAGGGGGGAACCCCCCATGCCACCGTGCTGGGCCACCCGGCTTGGGGACAACTGCTATCTGCCACTCTCCTGCCGCTGCTGCAGCAGCTGGATGACCTCGGCGATGCCCTCCTCAGGGACCTACCAGGGGGACAGAGGGGGTGTCAGCCCCAGGGGATACCCCAAGGGCAATGGGGGGGTCCCCAGGGAGGGGCAGGGGCTCACCAGGGCGTGATCGAAGTTGAAGGTGCTGATGTAATAGGCCGAGATGTCAGCGGCTGCCAGCGGCTCTGCAATCTGTGCCACGATGCCACATTCATCTAGGGGGGCAAAGGGGATCCCAGGTCACTGCCATGGGGACATAAAGGGACAGCAGAGCCCCAGAGCACCCCCCCAGGTGGTGGTGGCACAAGGGAAGTCATGGCCACCACAGCAACACTCACCAAACCCGAGGGGCTGCCCCCCGATCCGCACCATCCGCCACAGCTCTCCCGTCGAGCTGGTCAGCAGGAGGTCACTGGGGAACCTGAGACAGGGGGGTCTCGAGTGTCATCCCCCCATCCCTGAGCCCCCAGACCCAGGGACAGAGGGACAGACAGCCCCAGGGATGACCCCTACCGCTTCTGGGTCTCAGCATCCATCACGATGGAGATGTAGCCCTCGATGAGGGAGAAGGAGAAGAAGGTGATGGAGTCGAGGTCCTGGCTGCTGGCACCCGCCTCCCACGGGGGGCTGCAGAGGGGGAGAGACACAGGGAGGGGTCATGACCCCCGGAAATGGGGACAAGGGCTTGGTGGCAGCTCTGGGTGTCTGAGCACTACATGAGGATGCTGCAGGGTGAGGGGAGAGGAGACAGGAACAGGGTCTGCAGTGCGAGGGTGCTGGATGAGGCAGAAGAGGGTGACACCAGGTTTTGGGTCATTCCCAAAAGGCCACAGTGACTCTGGAGCAGTCTGGTGCCACTAAAAAGGAACCCATCCCAGGGGAGGACCTGGCCAGGAGCATCCTCTCAACCCAAGACCATTCCCACTGGCCTTTCCAAACCCACCCCCTCCTGCTTTGCAGCAATGGTGTGTTTGTCCCCTGTGTCACCTCAGCAATCCCACCCTCCATAGTGGCACCCACGTGGCTGCAGCACCCGGGAGAGCAAAACCAGTTGGGAAAACACACCCAGAGCCTGAAAACCCACTGGAAACAACAGGTGGCACTGGGCGAGGGGCCACCCCCATGTGCCCTTCCCCAGAACTCGCCTGTGGGAGTAGAAGAGGACATCGATGAGCATGGTGGCAATGGCTGGCAGCGTATCGGGGGCCACCGTCAAGACACAGAAGCGGGTCTGGGGGCTCTGCACAGGGTGCAGCGTGGGGCTGGCAGCTGGCAGGGGAACGGCCACGTATCAGCCCTGGGGACAGCTTAGGGACAGTCCCGCAGTGCCACCCCGTGGCCACCGCACCCACAGCTCAGAGTCCCTCAGGGCTCAGAAGGGTGGCCCGGGGGTCCCCAAGGACATGGATACCACATGTGGGACCTGCAGCATCTTGGTGGAGACTGGGTGGCCCTGATGGTCCCCTAAGGACACAGGAACTGGAGTGTCTTGTCAGGGTGGCCCTGGGGTTCCTCAAGGATGTGGGAATCACCAGTGGGAGTTGGAGCATCTTGGTGAGGACTAGGTGGCCTGTGGGGACATGGTGGCCCTAGGGGTCCCCCAAAGATGTGGGTACTGCCAGTGGGAGCTGAAGCACCTTGGTGAGGACCAAGTGGCCTCTGGGCACATGGTGGCCCTGGGTGGTCTCCAAGGACATGGGTACCTCCAGTGGGAGCTGGAGCACCTTGGCAAGGACTAGATGATCCTGGAGGGCAGGACAAGCCTGGAAGTCCCTCAAATATTCAGGTACCACCAGGGGGAACTGGAGCATCTCAGCAGGGACCAGGTGGCTCTAGGGATCCTCTAAAGATGTGGGTACCTCCAATGATAGCTGTAGCATCTCAGTGGAGACTGGGTGGCCCTGGAGGTCCCTCATGGATATGGGTACCTCCAGTTGCAGATGGCGCATCTTGGTGGGGACTGGGTAGCCCCATGGGACACGGGACCCAGTGTCACTCACCCGGCTTGGGCTTGAGGAAGCCATTGCTCACATCATCACAGGTGACAGGGACACACTCGCCGCTCTCCTCCTTGTAGATGTCAAACTCCCCCGCCAGCGTGTGGATTACCACAGGCAGGTCCCGCTCCCGCACCTGCCCAGGGGCACAGGATGAGAGCCTGGACCGCTACCCCACCCCACAGGGGACAGCGGGGTCCCTGGGACAGCCAGCACCCCAGTGGGACCAGGTGCCACCATCCCCTGTCCCTCACCAGGATGAAGTCGGTCTGGTACGTGGAGAGCATCAGCACCGAGACGTGGTGCTCGGCCAGCGGCGCGATGACCGAGCGTGCGATCTTGGTGACACCGGTGGCCTGGCAGCCAGGGGCTTCCCGCCCGTTGGACACAACGCTGAGCACCAGCCACGTGGAATCTGCCACCTGCATGAACTCAGAGGGCGGCAGCTCTGCGAGGGACAAGGGACACTGACACTGGTGGCTCTCCGAGACTTGGCACAGCCGGACCCTGTCCATGCCTCAGAGCCAGAGCTGGGTCAGGCACCACTGTCATGCTGTCCCCTGGGACATGAGTGGAGACAGGACAGGACCAGCCCCAGGCATGAGGACACCAGTCTGGGGACACAGATCAGCCCCATCCACAAGTGGACTGAGACAGACAGGGCTCAGCCACTTCACACTGGGACAGTCACAGGGATGAGAGGGGCCGAGGCTACAACCCCCCCAAAACCCAGGACGTGTCTCTCCTCCTCACATCAGCACCCTGGGATGGGTGCAAGGGGATGTTGGGGTGCACTGCACCCCAAAACTGGCACCACCAGGGTCCTGGGGCTGCCCAGCTCATCCCAGGAGCCCCTAGAACAGTGTCTAGAACCAGGAATACTCAGAGAGAGGGGCACAAGGATCACCCCCTCTGTCCCAGAGGTGACAGCACCTGGTACCAGCCTGGTGGGGAGAGCTGAGCCCAGGCTGGCAGGGCCCAGAGCTGCTTCCTAAAAATCTGCTGGTTTTGTCAGAGTGGGCATGTGTTGGCTGCTCCCTTCCTATCCCAGTATTTCTGTCTCCCACCCTGCTTGCTCCCACCCTCCTGCCCAGGAGAGGGGATGGCACCCCAGGACTCAACCAGGCAGCCCCTGCTCCCTAGAAAGGACAGGCTGGGATGGGCACCCAAGGGGTCTCCAAACCACCCTGCCCACCTGGCAAAGGCAGGAAGCAGCTCCCACAGCAAGCCCCTAGTCCTTCAGTGGGCACCCTGTGCCCCAGCCTAGCTGAGACCCCAAACTCATCCCACCAATGGGAGAGGGGGTCACCCCAGAAGGGTCCAGGATCCTTTGGGGGAGACCTCATCATGGGATGGGCTCTGCACCCCATTTCCAATCCGTGGCTCAGGGAAGGGCGGGAGCGGGGCCAGATCCAGGGCCTCGGCGGGTGTTCCCAGCGCCTGTTCCTGTGCAGGAAGCGCCAGAACAGCCTCGGCTCCAGCCCAGGGCTCAGTACTGGGGACAAGGGGGGAGGGACTCGGACTCGGGAACATGGGGAACTGTCCCAGCACTCAGCTCTTAATCACTTTTCAACACCACTCTGGGCGAGGCTGAGTGCGAGGGGACCTCGCTGTCCCTGTGCCAATCACTCCTGATCCCAAGGGAAAAGGGGGTGCAGCCTTCCTCTCCTGGGGGTCCCCTCCCAGCCCTGCACTGGGGGGACACTGTTAGCCCCCCAGCCCCGGGGGTACACACAGCGGGGCCGCCAGCTCACAGGACCATTGTTCAGCACTTCCCACCCACCCCTCGGGATTGAGGAATATTTGTCCACGGGCCCCGAAATAAAACAATACATGAGGAACAGCTCTGGTTCTTGGAGTGGGGAGAGTTTAGGACAAGGTCCCGTTCTGGAGCAAAAAGAGAGGCAGGAGCAGGACTGGGCTGAGGGCCCATGGCCAGAGCGCTGACCTTTGCTCCTTGGGGCACGGCCAAGGAGTACACTGTGGTCAGTTCCTGCGGCCTCGGCAGGAAGGTTTGGGCGTGGGAAGCTGGGCCAGGATCCGGAACCTCTGGCCCAGCCTGTTGGGCTGGTACTCCTGGCAGGACCTGCAGTGAGGGTGATGCATGGCTGGGTCACCGGTGGTGGGAATGTCACCAAATGGCACCTCCCAAGAAGGTGCTTGGAAAGGATCAAACTTCCACAGGACACCTCAAAACCTGATCCCTGCTGCCAGGCAAAGCTCATCCCTGCCAACCTGTCAACCTGCAAGGAGTTGCCCTGCTCTGCTGAAGCATCACTCGGCCCTCACAAGGCAGGGGGACAGGATGAAAGTGGCCATGGGAGTCTGGCAGGAGCACTGGCAGAGCCTGCAGTACTACCTGTGGGCAACCCAGGAGGTCCCCGCGCCTGCCTCGGGCACAGGGGCTTTGGGCTGGCACCGAGCATCCCACAGACCATCCCCACCGGTGTCACAGCCTGGTCCCACGAGCCGGTAGAGAGGCAGCTGTGCCCAGGAGGGGTTCTCAGAGCAAGGGCAGCCACGCTGGGAGAGCCTCGGCCGGGCAAGCTGGTACATCGCCGGCGCAGGCGCCGAGGGCACGGGATGGGCACATCCCGAGGGAGCCAAGCTACAAGCCGGGACTCGCTCCCCGCGGCCCGGGCGCGGAGTGGGGCTGAGAACGTGCCCAACTCATGCCTGCAGTGCCAGCCCACCCTGCGAGGGACTCCGAGGCCACCGCACGCTACCTTTGAAGCCCTCCTCGTCCAACATGACGGTGTAGTCCTCGGGGGTCTCCGTCAGGCTGAAGAACTTGCATCTGAAGAAGAAGAAATCGGTGCTGATGATCCCCAAAACGCCGCCGCCTCCCGAGGCCGGGCACTAAGGAGGAGGAGGAGGGTGAAGAAGGGAGGAAGGCCTGTACCGGCAGCGCTGGGGCAGGAAGAGCAGCTTGAGCAGTGGGTGCGTGTAGAGCCAGAGCCCGCGGCGGGCCAGGCTCAGCACCCGCACCCGGTGCTCCAGGATGTGCAGATCCATGGCGGCCGCGCCGCACCGGGAGCCGCCGCCGCCGCCGCTATAAGGGCGAACTCGGCACCGCCCCGCATCGCTCGGAGACCGGCCCGAGACCTCCCAGTACCGCCCCGCTCCGCCCCGGGACCGCCCGGCATCTCCCAGGGACAGCCCAGCACCGCCCCGGGACTGCCCCGCCCAACCTTGGTCCGCCCCGGGACCGCCCGGCGCCGCCCCAGGATTCGACCCCGCACCACCCCGGGCCAACCCCCGGCAGCGGTCCCCGTGTTCCCACAGCAGCCCCGGTTCAGAGCCCCGAGGTGTCCGAGACGGACCCCCGGAACCAGCCTCACTACAGAACTTCGAGGAGGTGCCCAAACCAGTCCAAATTTATCGCCCCGGGATGCCTAGAACAGCTCCAACCCAAAGTCCCGCGATGTCCATACCGGGTCCCGATGCCATACCTCAGGATACCCAATCCAGAACCAGGTCCACAGCCCTGGGGTGTCCAAACCAGCCCCAACCGAGAGCCCGGAGTGCCCATAAGACTGACTCAGGGTCTCAGGGGACACAATCCAGTCCTACCCTCTCACTTCCAGCCCAGCCCAGTCCTGCTGAGACTAGACCCAGTGGGACCCCAATGCCAGCTCCACTGCCAATCCCACTGTACCCCTCACCCCAGCACCCAGCCAGCCCCTCCAAACAGCCCCGACCACCAGCCTGGAGCAAGGATTCACTCCAGGACTCCAGTGTGCATGACCAGAGGGCCCCCAGCACCAGAGCCACCCCACCATGAGAAAAGGGGTTTCTGGAGAGAGGAATGGAGGTTTGGGCAGAATTCCTGTCTGCAGGAAGCAGGAAGGAGGGCCTGGGCACCATTTCGGGTGTGGGAAGCTGAGCTCTGGGGTATCACCCGGGTCCCTCTGGCCACAGGAACTGTGACATTGGGAGCAGGGGGGCAGGTCTGGGTGCTAGGGAGTGCACCCCATGGCATCTCTCTCCTAAGAAACCCAGCATCTACCACTGTCACAAGCTGGGGCAGGTCTCAGCTTCCTCCCATCCCAGCTTGGACAGCCCCAGGGCTGAGTGAGACAGCAGGGCTGGGCCACCCTCTGTGGTGACATACCAGCAACAGAACGGTGACAGCAGCAGGGCCCTTCTTGCAGCACCTGCACCCAGAGGGGATGGCACCAAGGGGAGAATGCCCCCCAGGGCAGAAGCACCCAGAAGAGATGGGGTTCAGGTTAGGGTGCTCCCTGAGGCCAGAGCACCCAGGAGAAACAGGGTGCAGAGCAGGATGCTCCCCAGGAGTAGAACACCCAGAGGAGATGGTGTCCAGGTCAGGATTCCATCTCGACCCATCCTCCAAGCTGGCACTGATGCAGAAGCGGGAAGTGACACCCTTGACCCATGCCACCCATCCCAGGCCAAGAGAGGGTGGGAGCCAAGGGTGCGCCTTTACACACTTGCTTTATTGACCCCTTTGTACAAAACTGCTTTTCCCGCTTATTATACAAAGCCACCCCTGCCCCGGGGAGAGCATGGGGGGCAGAGGGGACCCCAAGGGCAGGGATCACCTGGCTGCTGCTCACCCACCCCATCTCCCCTGCACTGGGGCCTGGGGGGGGTGGCAGCGGTGGGGTGAGCCCTGGCAGGGTGAACGCTCCCATCCGAGCCGTGGGGAACCTAGGGATGGGGTGGGGGGGCTTTAGCCCCGTGATCGGCGTCAAATCCCGCTGCCTCCAGCGCATCCTGCCTCGGTCCCTGTCCTGCCTTGGAGGAATAATAAATAGGCTCAGTGAGTAGGTAAATTGGGTACTACATATAGGGCTACAGTTCGATATATCCTCACTAGATAAAGAGGGGGGGGGCGAGGGGTCCCCATGCCTCCTCACATACCCCTCATGCCCTGTGCCAGGCCTAAGTGCTTGGGAACTGGGGCTGGGGCTGCCAGGATGGCACAGGATGGGGGCTATGGGAGGGACCCGGGGGGGGGTGGGTTGAGGGGCTCTGGGACAGGGGAGAAGGGCCCGAGGGGCAGCCCAGCCCCCCAGTGTGGGGAGGGAGCTCGGATGGCTCAGCCACCCCCTGCCCGGGCTCCCACCGCTCGTGGTGCCAGCACCCTGCGGGGTGGGCACCCAGCGCAGACCCACGGGGTCCCCTTTGGTCACCACACCTGGCCAAGCTCCTGTGGATGCCCCATGGAGCCATACCAGCCCCCCTGTCCCATCCCTCCACTCAGAGCCCCCAGTGCCAGGTGCCAGGGGTTCCCCCCGGCCCCCGCTGGTGTCCTCGCGCCCGGGTCCGCGCACAGCCCCGCTGAGCCCGGCTGCCCGGGGTGCAGGTCGGGCCCTACAAGTACGTGTCCTCACTCTCCCGGGAGCTCAGGCTTTCCTTGGACTGGTGGTGGGGGGAGACCTGGGGGTGCAGCAGCTCCCGGGTCGTGCCGGGCGCCCCATTGCCCTCAGCCCCGGGGCCGTTGGCGGGACCGGCTGGGCTCTTTTCCCGGCTCTTCTCCTTGCTCTTGCGGGCCTTGGGCACGGGGGCGGGCCCAGGGGGCACGATGATGGAGGGGACGGGCTCCAGCGCCTTACGGGGCGCGGGCTCGGCCTCGCTGATGGCCTTGGCGCCGTGCAGGCGCGGGGGGGACTTGCACTGCAGCTCCCCGTGCTTCTCCCGCCACTTCTTCAGCTGGATCAGGTGCTCCCGCTCGATCTGACGCTCTGTCACCGGCAGCTCGATGACCTGCAGGGACACTCGTGCCATCAGCATCTTACCTGACAGCAACAGTGCCATCACGGCTGGGGGTGGGAAACCCCACCCCTAAACAAGCTTCTGGGGGGCTGTCCCCATATTATGCTACATTTGCCCAACCAGGGACAGTCCTGCCTGGCACAGCTGCCCAACTGGGCAGCACTGGGTGCCCAGACCATCCCCTGCACCTCACCTCCTGCACCAGGAAGGCCTCCTGCATGATTTTGGGGCTGAGGGTCCTCAGCTTCTCCATGGTCTCATACTGGCCCTGGCAGGCCTTGAGCTTGTCTGAGGAGCCCAGGGTGTGTTTGAGCAGCACCAGGCCCACCCGGAAGATGATCTTCACTCCTGCAAGAGGAGACGTGAGGCAGTGAGTGCCAGGCAGGACAGGGTGACTCTGCCACCATGTCCCTCAAATGCTGTGGGGTATCAGATCCCAGTCCCACTAACGCTAGACATGCTAGAGTGTGGATTCGGGATGCATGTGTCCCCTAATCCCCAGGAAAACAGCCCATCTCCAGCCAAGGCACCTGACAGCCTCACACCTGCCCTACCACAGGTCCCATGTGCCATGAGGTCATCCTGGAGGAAGAGGAGTATGGTGGGGAACTTGTACCTTCACAGAAGAACATGTCCCAGACGCGCAGGACGGAGCTCCAGGGCAGCGTGCGGGAGAAGGCGCACATGAACCACTCCGTCATGTAGAGGATGGGGTCAACCTTCTCCTTGATCAGGTGCTTGTAGGCCACAGGTGAGACCTTGTGCAGCAGCGAGAAGAGGATCTGCCCATCCAGCTGGATGGCTTCCTGCAGGGACAGGGACCAGTGTCCTGGTGAGCATCCTGGCACTGGGATCAGCCCCCAGTGTCTGGCCCACCCCCCCGACCTGGCTACAGGACCAGAGCTGTGTCACATGGATGCCACAGTGAGCCCCCCACTCCTGACTGAAGGCTTTTTCTGGGGGCCATACCACCACGCAGACTGGGAATACCCAGTCCCTTCTTTCTCCAGGGTAAGAAGCCAGGGGAGCTTTGAGCCCAGAGACACAGAATCATTAAATGTTTCAGGTTGGAAGGGACCTTAAAGCCCATCCACTTCCATACCCTGCCATGAGCAGGGACACCTTCCTCCAGACCAAGTTGTTCCAAGCCCTGCCTAACCTTGGACACTTCCAGGGATCCAGGGGCAGCCACAGCTTCTCTGGGCACCCTGTGCCAGGGCCTCCCTGCTCTCACAGCCAACAATTCCCTCCCAATATCCCATCTCTCCCTGCCCTCTGGCAGTGGGAAGCCATTCCCGGTGTCCTATCCCTCCAGCCCTTGTCCCCAGTCCCTCTCCAGCTCTCCTGGAGCCCCTTTAGGCTCTGGAAGGGGCTCCAAGGTCTCCCTGGATCCTTCCCTTCTCCAGGTGAACACCCCCAGCTCTCCCAGCCTGGCTCCAGAGCAGAGGGGCTCCAGCCCTTGGAGCATCTCCGTGGCCTCCTCTGGACTCTCTCCAGCAGCTCCACGTCCTCCCTGTGCTGTTCCCCAGGGCTGGAGCAGCTCTGCAGGTGGGGTCTCACCTGAGGGGGCACGAGGCAGAATCCCCCCCCTCCCCTGCTGCCCAGGCTAGGGGCTCAGCCCAGAGCATGGGGGGTTTCTGAATCATGTCCAGCCCCTCACTCGCCAGCCCCACAAAGTCCTTCTCCCAGGGCTGCTCTCAGTTTCTTCATCCCACAGCCCGTGTGGATGCTGGGGGTTGCCCCAACTCAGATGCAGAACCTTGTAGGTCTCTGCCACTGCCAAAGGCACCTCAAGCCTTTTACTCACCAGCTTCTCGCTGTAGTAGCCAGGGAGGTACTTCTCACAGATCTGCACCAGGCACCAGAACGCTTGCTGCAAGCGGAGGGACAGGGTGTGAGCACCCTGGGGATATCCCTGCAGCCCCTCCCTGCTCCCAGGGACCACGGGAGAGGGTAGGAGGAGGCAGAACAGCCCTGGGGTGCTTTGGGGTGCTGTGAGCCAAGCTCCCCACCCAGTCAGCAGACCCCTAAAGCGACCCAGGCCCTCCCAGCTCTCTGCCCACCAGGCCCCTCTGCCCTCAGCCGTGTGCCCGTACCTCGGCCGGCATGTGCATGAGCAGGACGGCGGCGATGGGCGCCTGGGCCTGGCAATATCCCTCCTCTGGGCGGTACAGCGTGTACGCCTTCAGCACCCGGAACAGGTCCTGCTGCCTGCGGAGACACCCCGGGCACGGAGAGCTGGGCACAGGGCGTGGATGTGGCCCAGCAGCCTTCTCTGTGGATCCCAGGCACGCGCCTGGGTCAGGCCCCGGCTGAGATCCCTCTTCCGCACAAACCCAGGGCTACAGGACATGGTTGTGCTCTGGGAAGTTCTGCCCACAGAGGCTCCACCTGCCCCAGATGCAAGAGGTGAGGCAGGAGAATGACGATCTCTCAGGGACGCTGGCTCAAGGTGAGCCATGGATGGGCAAGGACCCAGCTGCAAACACAGGGGCACAGACACTCCCCAACACATCGGGAACAGCATTTTCCTGGTGAAACACAGGCTACAGCAGGTCAGCTCTTCCCTCTGCCCTCCTGCCATGGCGGTTCCCACCCCACCATGTGTTGGAGCCAATACCAAGGGCTGTGACCCACAAATGGAGCTCCTGGGAAGCCATCCTGTTTTCAGTCCGTGCCTGGATGCTCTGTGACTCTGGGAGGGTAAGGACTGCAGGGGATATGGGGAGGATGCTGAAGCCACAAGAGGGGCTCCACGAGCTGGGATAGACAGTGCCCACTCTGTGGCTGCAGAGGACTGGACACACAGTAGCTCCACATACCCATGGCCTCCACGTGAGACGAACATCTCATGGAAGGGGAACTGCCGATGGAGATCCCGCTCGATCACATCCAGCCACTTTGGCTCTCCTGGGAGGAGATCCAGTTCCTGGGGAGGACAGGATTGGGGTGAGTAACACCCACGGCACTGCTCTGAGATGTCAGGGATCCCAACACACATCCCATCCCTGGAGGGAGCAGGAGACATCCCAGCACTGTCCCTCTCCCCAGTGGTGCAGAAGGGCCTCCAGCAGGACTCACATCAAACTTGCCCATGTTCTGCTCCAGTTTGACCTTGCTCCCAGAGAGGTACTGCCAGGCACGGCCCCGCAGGGAGGGCGGGATCCCCTTCTGGCACCGCAGTCGGATCTGCAGGAGAGACAGCCATCACTGGAAAAGCACGGAGCAGTGGAAAACAAAGAGGCTCCTGGGGCAGGGGGGGAGCCAGGCCAGCACCACGGCCACAGGCTGGTCTCCTGCTGCCTCCTGAACAAGGGGATGAGTCCCTGAACCCCTGGGATAGAAGGATGCCACTTGGGATGGCAGCCAGGGCTGCACCAGCATGGAGGAGCTGGCAGAAGCCTGGCTGAGGATTCGAGCTTGGAAACAGCTCCTAACGGGCCTGGCTCTGCCTCAAAGCCAGATCCTGCTGGGTGCTGGAAAAGCAAACATTGGAGCCATGGTAGGGAGCGGGTGGCTCCCCCCTCATGGAAGCACTGAGGACACAGGGGAGGCTCTCTGGCACCCACACCAGCCTTCCACTCCCCCATGGGGTTGTGTGGCAGGGATGTGTATGCCCTGGTGAGCGTCTCAGCCTTTCCATTTGCCCATCCTAGGCAGAGAGGCAGGCCTGGTCCCAGCTTTGTACATGGATGGTTCCTGAAGCCCCAAGGCCAGCTCCATGCCCAGAGTTGGCCCCTGGTTTCCCTGGCACTGGGCACCAGCCTGGACCAAAGTCCAGGCGAGGCAGCTAGTACCTGCCAGGAACTGAGCTGCCTTAACCCTGCTCTGCCTGCACCACAGCAGGGACCAAACCAGAGCACCCAACATCCCGGTCCAAATCCCAGGGAAGCAGCAGCACTATCTCACTGAATCATGGTTTGGGTTAAAATGCATCCCATCCCACCCCCTGCCATGGGCAGGGGCATCTCCCACTATCCCAGGTGGCTCCAACCTGCCCTTGGACACTTCCAGGGATGGGGCAGCCACAGCTTCTCTGGGCAACCTGTGCCAGAGCCTCTCCACCTCACAGCCAACGACTCCTTCCCAATATCCCATCTAACCCTCTGGCAATGGGAAGCCATTCCTCCTTGTCCTGTCCCTTCAGACCTAGGTCCAAGTTCCTCTCCAGCTCTCCTGGAGTCCCTTTAGGCACTGGAAAGGGTCTAAGGTCTCCCTGGATCCTTCTCTTCTCTTCCCCAGCTCTCCCAGCCTGGCTCCAGAGCAGAGGGGCTCCAGCCCTTGGAACATCTCTGTGGCCTCCTCCGGACTCTCTCCAGCAGCTCCAAATCCTTGTGTCCTTCTCCACAGAGTCCTCAGCCAGGACACACAGCAAGGTGGGCCCCATGAGGCTGGTGCTTTCAGCACAGTCGCCCCACAGAAAATCCCACAAAGCCCCAGCACGGCCTCCACTGCTCATGTTCCCCCTCAGGTGCCACTTGCCAATCGTGCCAGGGCCCTGCCAACATCTCCCAAATCCTTCCCGGGCCTCTTCTGCCTGCCCAGAGCTGTGTTGCTCTGTTTGCTGAAATAACTGTGGAGCAGGTGGTTGTTTCCAAGCATGGTACCACCACCTCTCCGGGGGGTTTGCTGCTCCCTCACTGCTGCACTGGTTGTTTACCCAGGCAGATCCCTCTGTGCCAGCATGAAACACAGCAGGCGATGTCCGGGGCTGCTTTGGGCAGCTCCATGGCTCCCGATGGCTCCCTGTTCCCAGCCAGCTGCTCTTCCTGCTGGCCGAGCTGCCAGGAAGGAAACCGCCTCGCTGGCTTTTGGTTCGGCAGCTCCTCCAACTGAGCAGGCCCAGCACAACCGGGGCCGAGCAGCTCATCCCACATGGAATCTTGCCATCACCTCCCCATCCCAGTTTGCCCTTCCAGGGACAGGGAGCATGTCTGGGCTGAGGGATGCTGACAGCAAGGTGCAATTGACAGCAAGGTGCACTGGGAGCACTTCCCACCCCAGGAGAGCAGTGGGAGCTGCCCACCCACACGTCTGCCCTCCTTCCAGCATGTGGTGCTGGCGCAGCTCACCACCGTGAAGGATGTGGAGTCAGGCTCTGCTGGGATCTGGGCCAGGCAGGGAGTGTTTCAGGATGCTGGAGCAGTGCAGGTGTGAGTGAGCCTGGCAGGAGCTGGCCCAAGGGATCCCTGGGCTGCCTGCCAGCCCCTGTGAGGCAGCCAGAAAAGTACTGGGGTTTTTCAGAGGCTCAGGGAGCTCCCCCGGAGCAGCAGGGCCCTGCACCAAGCAGGCTCCTGGCAGAGCAAGGATAGTTGACAGCATCCAAGGCCAAGCCTGGCAGCCTTCCCTGAGCAGCCTCAGGGCTCCAGGCACAGAGCAGCATTCCAGAGCAGCCACTCCGAAGCTCCAGGCATGGATTTTTGCTGCAGGACAGACTATCCAGCACACCAGCCCCTGGAGACTCCCGGGAGCTCGGCCCAAGCACTGCCAGGAGCGCAGGCACCGGAGCACTCACCCCATCCGGAGGGCACCCTGCGGCACACGGCTGGAGAGTGTTGGGAACAGCACATGGAACAAAGCACCCGCCTGCTGTGGCCCAGAAAGCTCCCCCAAATCCTTTAAGAACAGCCAAGAAGCAGATGAGGGATTCCAGTGTCGTTCACCAGGCACTGAGTGGGGACAATGCTCCAGGCACATGGAGCAGTGCCAGGAGGCTCTGCCAGTGGAGCAGAGGAGGAGGAAGAGGAGGCCCTTTGGCTGCTCTCTGGCACTGCTGTCCCATGCCAGCGGCCTCACTGGTCCCAGCAGACACTGAGCAGCAATCCAGGACTTGCTGTATCCCATTCCTGCCTCATCACAAGTTCAGGGGGTCAAGGAGCACCAACGGACCAAGCCATGGAGCCACCACACCAGGAGTCTCCCGGCTCACAGACCAGCATCACACACATCAGGCTCAGACATTTCCTACCCGGTGCTTTTTTCGGTCTACAAGATGCTCAGAACAGAAGTTTCCATGAGCAAATAATTCCCATGTCTGCCTGCAGACAGCCAAAGAAGCCATAGGAAGGCTGCAGCCCAACAGGGAACAGTCAGAGCCAGGAGCAGGCTGGCTCGGGGACCACTCAGCCCCCCAGCTCCAAATTCCACAGGGAGGGAACAGCCCACTCAAGCCAACAGCATCATCCAAAGGCATCCAGACGTCTGTCTGCAGGGATCCTGTGACACCAGGCTGCTCCAAAGGGACACCGCTGTGCCTGGCTGTCCCTTCTTGCCACTCCCTGGGGGGGGACATGGCTGTCACTTACCTTTTTGTGTTTCTTGGCCATCCATTTGTCCCAGTTGTTGAGCATATCCAGCCACTTGGACTCCCGTTGCCGGAGCACCTCCAAGGGCACCTCCTCCAGCCTGTGGGACGGGAAGGAAGAAGCTGGTCAGTGTGGTGCCTAGCCCTGCCCAGCACTCTGGGTGCCCCCATGCCCAGCTGGCTGCACTCCCCAAGGTGCAGAGCCCAGCTGGGACACGCTCGGCAGCGCTGGTGTTTCGGCAGCTGCCAGAAGCGCTCACCACCCGTGAAATCACCGCGCCAGAGCAGCAACTCAAACCTCCTGGGAGCAGCCTGTGCTGCAGCCACCGAGCACCTCGGCATCCCTAGGGACACGCCAGGAAGGTGAGGAGCAGGGAGCACATCCGGAGCCACAAGTGAGCCCCGATCCCCACGGCTGCACACGGAGAGAGCCGGGGCCATAAGCACCGTGTCATCATCCGCACAGCCCCAGCCACGCTGCTCCCAGTGCCTGGCACTGCTCCAGGCCCGGCACTGAGCCCGGCCCAGGGTCCCTCAGGAGGGAGGGAATGTTTTCCAGAAAGGCTCAGCCTAGCCGGGGAATCCGATTTAACCCTGCTGAGGCAGAGGGGATGCTGCCGTGGCACCGTGTCTATGAGGAGATGGGTGACAGCAGCTTGGGCTGGCCCTGGGCAGGGACATCCAGGGAAAGCAGAAACTCCTTCAAGCCCTTAACGAAGATTCAATGCCTTCCCAGGCTCTGCTCCACACTGCACAATCCCAGGAACAGCTAGATCCTTCCTGAGGACACAAGGACAGTGGCCTGGGTGCTGAGCATCCTCCAGTACTCAGCCCCACTACAGGACTGGCAGGCCCTGCCTCGTCCCAGGCCTCTCTCTACATTCGGAGCCGGAAAGCGAGTCCAGAGCCACGTCCAGCTGGCAGCACTGCCCTGAGCCCTGCCCAGCCCGCCCCACCCACCGCAGCGGGTCAGATGGGGCGAGTGCAATTGTTCCGAGAGCAAACCCGCTCCCAAGGGATCTGCTTTGCTTGGCTCCCCACCCTCCCCAGCACGGCCGGGCCCAGCACAGGGATGGAGGGAGCACTGGCCTCCAGCCGGGGCTGCGCGAGGCGTGGGAAGCCTCGGGAGCGCGGGATGCTGGATACAGGAGCTGGCTGTGAGCCTGCTGGAACCTGGCCAGCCCAGACTGGAAGCTGTTCCCAGCTGATGGCTGCTTGGCAGCGGGCACGGAGCGAGGACCAGCTGCAGTTCATATGGCCCAGGCGGGAAGGGGGGGTGGGGGCATCCAGGCTGGGAAGTGGCGGGATGCCCTACGCCGGGAACGCGATCCTCTGCCCCCACACTGTGGGTGACATCCCCACAGCTCTGCCCTTCCCGGTGCCCCCAGATCCTCCACAGATGCTGGGACACCCCATGTGCCTTCCTTGTGTGTCCCCTTCTGGTCAGTGACCCCACCTCTGCCAACTACAGAGAGAGGCCACATACTCCCACTCATCCACTCCTGGACAGAGGGCAAGTGAATAAAAGCCCTGGAGCTGGGCAGGATTGGATCCCAGCACACCTGCAGGGCACAGGAGGATGCTCAATCCCCAGTGACTGCAGCCACCACACTGTCAGCACCCCTGGGAGCAGCCACTGGTGCCTCCAGCACCAGGAACTCCATCCAAGAGGGTTACTGCCTGCTGGACCCCAGGGACAGAGACATTCACTCCAAGGACAGAGACTCTCATCCCAAGGACAGGGATACCCACCCCAAGGACAGCCATAGGGACAACAGCCAGACAAGTGTCCCTAGATGTAGTGTGTGGCTGGGACAGGGCGCAGTACCATTGGAAGGAGAGGCCGCTCCGCTCCTGCAGTGCCGAGGGACAAGGTTTATCACCCGGAGTGATGCACCTTGCCCAGAGCCAACAACCCAACCTCCGGCGCCTTTTCACCCCAAAGACCAGCCCAGGAACACCCAGGGGCCTACTGGGGGTGAACACTGTGCTCCTCACACATGGAGAAACCAAGGCACAGCCCCCAGCTGGCACCGCAGCACGCGGGGCAGATGCCAGAGCCCGCTCCAGGCCATGTCCCGGCGGGAGAGCAGCCGGCTGCCACACGCCGTCCCCGCTGTCACCCTGGCTTTCTCTGGGCGTAGCTGTGAAACCAGGGCCAGCAAGGCAAACACCAAACACGCTGCCGAACCAGCTCGACGGCAGCACATTCCTGGGTGTCAGCACCGCCCTGGGGCCCAGCACCTCGGGGCAGCCTCACTTCCTCCGAGGCTTCCTCTGCCGACACCGCGGCCCTGGCAGGGCACCACGGCCTGGCCTCCTCGGCCTGACTGCGGCCAAAAATCCCCCAGGATCAGCGCCTGGAGGTGACCAGACACTGACCTCGGCGTGCTGGCACCTCCTGGATCCCGACTGGGGTGGACGCCACTTCCCAGCCGTTCCACCTCATGAGAGCAGGAGAGATCAAGGGGAGATGGAACAGCTTTTGGGGCTCTTCATAACCATCAGAGCATCACGGAATGGTTTGGGCTGGAACGGACCTTAAAGCTCACCCCATCTCAATCCACAGGGACACCTCCCACTATCCCAGGTTGCTCCAAGCTTCATCCAACAGGGCCTTGGACAATTCCAAGGATGGGGGAACCCACAGCTTCTCTGGATAACCTGTGTCAGGGCCTCTCCACCCTCACAGGGAAAGATTTCTTCCCAATACCTTCTGGCACTGGGAAGCCATTCCCTGTGCCCTGTCCCTCCATCCCTTGTCCCCAGTCCCTCTCCAGCTCTCCTGGAGCCCCTTTAGGCTCTGGAAGGGACCTCAAGGTCTCCCGGAGCCTTTTCTTCTCCAGATGCACACCCCCAGCTCTCCCAGCCTGGCTCCCCCGTTCGCATCCCGGCTGCTGCGGCCTCGGTTGCGGGCACGGGCGCTGCCCGGCCCCGGCCCCGCAGGCGCCGCTCCATCCCGGGGGCGGCGGGGACAAACCCCCCGGGCCGGAGAGCCAAGGCCGGCCCGGCCCGGCCCCAGGCCCGGCCCT
>VXBA01004369.1:879-10984 GCA_013399895.1 Serilophus lunatus | reverse complement strand
CGGGGGGCGCGGTTGCCATGGCAGCAAGGCTGGGACGCCGCGGCCTAGCGCCGGGCTCGGGCCCGACGCGTCTTCCCCGCGCTCCCCCTCATTTCTCACGGCTCCGCCCGGTTTCGCCGGGTTCTCTCCGCTTGCCCAGCTCTCCTAGAGGCTCCTGGACTCAGGGAGCACCCTGTAGAGCTGTGCCTCCCTCCCGCTCCCGGTGAGCCCATCGGGCCTGGTGGACCCGTCGTTGCCAGGCCGTGTCCGCTCCCCGCCATGGCGCATCTCCTGGGCCACCGCGGCTGCATGGAGAGCCTGCGGGCCGACCTGCGGGACCTGCAGGCCGCCATCGCCGATGTGAGCTCCCGGGCCGGCGCCGTGCGCTTCCCGTCCTGGAAGTTCCCCGACAGGATGTCCTGCGACCTGAACATGTCGGTGCTGCTGCAGCGCTACAGGCACAGCGAGAGCGAGCCCGAGTTCAGCCAGCACTCGCACGTGGTGCTGCTGGAGCTGCTCGTAGACAGGTGAGACACCCCAGGGCCCCCAGAGCGGATCCTGCCCCCCGGGCTGCTGAGCTCAGACAAGGCCTGGGGGCAGTTGGGGCACCGCAGTACGGGAAGGGTCTAAAGCTGTTGGAGAGTGTCCAAAGGACAGCTGAGAGGGTGGTGAAGGGTCTAGAGGGGAAGCTGAGGGTGAGGGCACTGAAGTTGTTCAGGTGGAGAAGAGAGGACTGAGGTCAGAGCTCAGCAGGGGCTGCAGCTTCTTCATGAGGGGCAGCTCCAACCCCTGCCCTGTGTGACAGTGACACAACCCGAGGAAAGGGGTGGAGCTGTGCCAGGGGAGTTTAGGTTGGAAATCAGACAAAGGTTCTTCCCCCACAGGGTGGTTGGGCACTGCCCAGGCTCTCCAGGGTTTGGTCACAGCCCCAAGGCTGCCAGAGCTCCAGGAGGGTTTGGACAACAGGGACAGGGTGGGATCGTTGGGGTGTCTGTGCAGGGCCAGGGGTTTGATGGATGATTCTTGGGGGTCCCTTCCAACTCAGGATATTCCACAATTCTAAGAAGTCTTTTGGATGCTGTTTTCCCCACACATTTCCATGCTGAGCAGTGCCAGCACCTCTGCCTCGTGTCCTGCAATGCTGAGCTTTAAACCCCAAGTCCTTTCCCTGCTCCTGGCACAAACTGGCCATGGAGGAGCAGAGCCAGCCACTGCTCCACCTGAGCAGATGGGACAGGCTTGTTAAACTGCCTCCCAACACCTTGGAAACACACGGGCACAGCTGCATCCGCAGCCCTGGGAGGCCAAAGCCACTTTTGCAGTGTTGGTGAAGTAAGTACAGCTCTGGTTTAAAAGAGGGACCTCTCCCTCACAGCTGCTGGCCCTAAAAATTAGGATTGGTGCCCCAAATCTTTGGCATGAGCTCAATCCCAGGCTCTTGGAAGTGCACAGCCTGATTCTCATCCCACCAAATGCTGCTCCATGGAGTTATCCTGCCCTCCTGTGCCACACTGGCTTTGTCCAGGGTGTGGGGCAGGGGGTCCAACCTCCCTGCCCCAGCTCCCATTGCCAATCCCTGTGGCTCAGAGCTGTGTTTTCCTGTCGGGACAGGCTCCTGCTGCTGCTACAGAGCTTCACAGGCTACGCAGAGATGGTGCTGAGCGGGCGGGCGGTGCCACCGGCGCAGGGCCCGGGGCCCTGCATGTCGGCAGGGCTCACGGCCAGGACCTTCTGGAGCACCATGCTGAGACTGGGGGCCTCCTGCCAGCAGCTCCAGCACCAGGTGGGACAGCTGGGGACACCCCACGAGCTGGTGCAGGGCTCACAGCCCCCCTGGGATTTGGCCCGTGGTGTCTCTAGAACACCCTGTGGTGACGCCAGATGTGCTCCCACCCTTGGAGTGCTGATGCCTGTGGCACACAGGGCACATCTACCCCACACTGTCCCCTCCCAGCTGGAGTCCCTTCCCTCCCTTCTCCTCCAGGATCTTGAGATGGGTGAGCTTGGCTGCTTTTTTAGCTTGCTTGGGAAATGTTCTCCTCCTGCCAAAATGCTGCAGCTCTGCCGACCCCACTGCGGGGCTGAGCTGCCTCAAATCAGGGAAATAACAGGTGGTAAAACCATCACACTCATCCCCTGCATTTTATTTTCCCAAAAAAGTTCTTTCTCCTGGAAAAGTCTCATAATTATCCATGTGGCACAACCAGGAGGCAGCACAGGGGGTGGGAAAGAAGGGACAGTCACAAGAAGGGCATCTGGGCAGCAGGTTCTGCTGCTGAGGCTTCCCCTTGATCACTGTCCCTTGGCTGCACTGCTGTCCTGTTCCCACACACCACACCTTGGATTTGGGCTCTTATGGATCATTTCCAGTTTGATCTGAGCCCTGGTTTTGTTCTGTGCTCTCCCTCAGGAGAAGGATTGCAGGAAGGAGATCCCCACACAGACATCCACTCCTCAATCTGCTCCCCAGGCTGGGAAAGCTGAGAAGGAGCACCTGCAATGCTGCTTTCAGGATGTTTTGGAGTCGAGAACTGTCCCAGAAGCTGCCCAGTCCCCTTCTGTGTGCCCGTGTCCGAGTGTCCATGCCCTGGGCAGTTTGGGCAGCTCCCAGCCCAGGGCTGGCCCCAGCCTGGCCCAGGGCACCCGCAGTGTCCCCACACAGACCTCAGGGTCCCCTCTGGGCTCCTGTGACACCTGCTCCAGTGCCCAGGCCAGCCTGCATGAGGTGGGCAGAGCCATCACCAGCCTCTGCCAGAGCCAGAACATCCCCTCAGCTCTCAGCAAATTCCAGGAGGTGCTGGAAGAGAGCACAGGGAGAAGGAGCCTCTCTGCAACAGACATGAGCTACTGGGCCTCGGAGCAGAGCAAGTATCTCTCCCGGATCAACAGACGCCTCCAGGAGCTGCTGCAGCAGGTGAATCCCATGAAGGCTGAACTGGAAGAGATGGGGAAACAGAAGGAGGAGCTGAGGAAACAAGTCCAGGACTTTGCCCAGAAGCTGCAGGTGGAAAAGGAGGCCCAAGTGCAGCAGCAGAAGAAGGCTGAGCAGAGCCTGAAAGCCAAGGTCAAGGAGCATTCAGAGGCTGTGGCCAGGCTTGAGCAGGACAAGGATGACCTACGGAGAGGTACAGAGCTGTTCCCAGCATCCCTTCTCAAGCCTGGGTGTATTTGCAGAAGCACAGAGTCCATGGGCAAATTTGGGCGCCACCATCACAAGCAGGGCTTCTGCCATGAATTTTTGTGGGTGCTGGGTGATTTTCCCTGCTGTGGGGATAATCCCATGCAGCAGGAGCTGGTTGTCCATGTTCTGACACAATTACTGGATGAAAACACTTCGGTGGGGCTGTTTGCTGCTTCATTTTAGTTCAGGGTTTTTTTGAGGAGCTGATTAATTAGAGGGTTTTTCTGTGCTGATTTAGGGGCAGCTCTGCTGGAGGAGCGACTCTCTGCCCTGAACGAGGAGCTGGTGGCCAAGCAGGCAGCTGTGCAGGAGCTGGGTGAGGACCCCAGGGCCTGTGCAGGCTGTCAGAAGTCCCTAAATCTTGGAATCGTGAAATGGTTTGGGTTGGAAGGGACCTTAAAGCTCATTGACTGCACACCCTGCCATGGGCAGGGACACCTCCCACTATCCCAGGTGGCTCCAACCTGCCCTTGGACACTTCCAGGGATCCAGGGGCAGCCACAGCTTCTCCAGTCAACATATGCCAGGGCCTTACCACCCTCACAGGGGAGAATTCTTTCCCAATATCCCACCTCTCCCTGCCCTCTGGCACTGGGAAGCCATTCCCGGTGTCCTGTCCCTCCAGCCCTTGTCCCCAGTCCCTCTCCAGCTCTCCTGGAGCCCCTTTAGGCTCTGGAAGGGGCTCCAAGGTCTCCCTGGATCCTTCCCTTCTCCGGGTGAACACCCCCAGCTCTCCCAGCCTGGCTCCAGAGCAGAGGGGCTCCAGCCCTTGGAGCATCTCTGTGGACTTTGAGCTTCTCCCCCCTGCCCAGCCTGGGCCACAGCTGCCATGTCTCCTCAGAGCTCACCAAAAGCACGTTGCTGGAGGAGATGAGGACCACGATGGTGGCCCGGAGCCAAGTGCTGGAGCTGGAGGAGAAGGTGCAGATGCTCACAGGCCAGCGGGACAGCCTGGACCAGCAGCTGAGTGCCACCAGCACAGAGCTGGAGAAGGAGAAGGTCCGAGTGGAGAGCATGCTGCGGCACGAGGAGGTACGGGTGGCTCTGGAGCCGCTTCCACTGTCAGGGCAGGGGGGAGCAGGTGCCACAGCCCCACAGAGCCTCACCCACCCTCCACAGTCCCTGCAGGCCAAACACAGGGTCCTGCTGCAGCAGCTGGGCAGCCTGGATCAGGAGTGTGAGAAGCTGCAGAACAGCCTGGGAGAAGCTCAGGAGGACAAGGCTCGGCTGGCAGAGCAGCTGGAGCAGAGCCAGGAGCAGAGTGGGAAGCAGCTCCAGGCACAGCAGGTGAGCAGTGGCAGCCAGGTGTGGGACACAGCTGTGCCATGGGGGTCTCAGGAGCCACACACCACCCTGTCCCTCACCCACAGCCAGGGTGGGCACTCTGGGACTCATCTCCTCCTGGGACTCCCTGGGGAAGAGCCCTCTCCCTCAGCCCTTTGCAGAGGTCTCCACGGTTTCTCCCATGCCCAAGGCAGCAGGAAGGGACACCTCAGGTCGCTCCCACAACTCCAGAATGTCCACTTCTGGATATATTCCATAGTTCATGGTTAGTGCTGCTGCTTCCAGGTCATTTAGGAACCTTAGAACCGACCCTGTGTGTCCATTTCCCAGTGCCATGGGATGTCCTTATCACATGAGGAAAGGAGGGAGCTTTCTATGGGGGTCTAAGCACCCCCAGGGGATTCCTCACCCTGCAAACCTCCTGTCATCCCCACTGTGCCATGCAGGAGCTGCTGGACACGCTGCAGCAGGAGAAGCTGTCCCTGGAGCAATCTGTCCTGGAGCTGCAGGCAAACGTATCCCGGCTGGAGGAGCAGGCACAGGAGCTGAGGGAGCGGGAAAGGCTCCTGGTGTTCTTCCCTGAGCTCCACATCCCCACTGAGACACAGTTTGAGAGTAAGGGAGCAGGTGGCAGCACACTGCCCTTGTGCCTTGGGGGTTTCCCAGAGGATCCTGCTGGCCCCAGGCATGCTGTTTGTCCCATGGATATCCAGGAAAGATACCAGGCCCTGGGCTGTGCTGTGATCCAATGCACTTCCCTACAGGGGTGCTGTGCATCCCACCTCCAGACCAGAAAATACAGCACGACCAGGGCATGGCAGAGCTCCATTTGCCCACAGGGTTTGGGGTCCCAGCTGCCACCTCTGAGGTGTGCCAGTGCTCCAGGCTGGGGCAGGCTCCTGTCCTTGGGAGGCAGAAGGGATGTCCACACCCCTGAGCAGGCAGCAGCAGCAGACTAAGCTCTCTTGGATTTTGCCTGCAGGCAGTGGGAACTTGACAGAGGATATGGAAAATCAGCTCCAGGCCAACAGCATCCGGATCGAGGTGCTGGAGCGGGAGAACACACGGCTCAGGGCTGTGCTGGCCAAGGTGAAGGCGGCTGCTGAGCAGGGTGTGCTCAAGGTGAGCTGTGTACCCCAAAACCACCCCATGGCCCCCAGCTGTCCTCTAGGGACCACAGGAGGGCCAGGCCTGGGCTCCTTATGCTGCTGGGAGTTCACTGGTGTTGGCCGAGGTGCCTGGGCTGGTTCCAGTTCCCTTACATCCCCGTGGCCATTGTGCCACCACCGCAGTGGTGACACCCACCAGGTCAGAGGCCAAGGAGCTGAATACCAAGGTGAGTAATTTCACCCTTCTCTTCCCTTCCCTTCCCTTCCCTTCCCTTCCCTTCCCTTCCCTTCCCCAGCTCATCCCACAGGCCCAGCTGGGGTCCCAGCTCTGCGGGAAAGCCAGCAGGCAGGACACAGGGTGAGTAGGAACCTAGAGGAACGGGCTGGGGAGGCTTCCCTGCTTTTCCTCTAAATGCTTCCACCACTGCAGGTGTCCCAGCAGTGGAGACAGCAGTGACAGCAGGGACAGCACAGGGATGTTGGGATGCAACAACAAAGCCTGGCGTCGAGCTCCCAGCAGCAAGCACTCCAAGCTGCTCCGGGCAGAGCCCATGTGCCAAGGCAGGCCCTGTCTGTCGCTCCCAGTGGGGCACCTGGGGCTCGACTCCCTCTTGCACCGCACCAGGGCCCACCACAAATAAACACTGATGAGTAATTTTCTAACAGAGAAATTAACTGTTCCATGAGCAGCCACCTGCTCTGCCCGAGGGGACCTTGTTACTGGGTCTTTGAGCATCAGGAAGGTACATTCCCTTGGGAAATGCGGGGATATTCTGTTCTTGCAGAGCTGCTCCAGGGACATTCCTGGGTGCTGGAGCTCAGTCACCCATAGATACACTGCTGCTGGGAGTCCGTGGGACAGCCCTGTCCATGCCAATGCCTGGGCACAGTGTGTGTTAGCTCGTGCCAGGAACCATTCCCAAGAGGGGACTGGGATGTGGCAACACTCAGAAGGCAGAGCTGGGCTGGGATGAGAGGACTCTGAGCCATCCTTAGCCCACCAGCACAGCCACAGCCTGGGAAAGTCATTCCCCACTCCATGAAGGGCTGGGGACCACCAAGCCATTGGCACAGGCTGGCCCTGACCTCTGAGCTGCCTCACCTGCCCCGTGAGCCACACAAGCCCCACACAAAGCCACACAGGCAGTCCTTGCTCTGTGTTTATTTAGGGATGGACATGTGCCATGCTGCAGCTCATGGGGCAGGAGCTGGGCAGGGCTCACAGCACATCCCCAGTCATTGTGTTGGAGGAGACAAGCCTGGTGTTGGCTCTGTAGCAGACTTGTGCCGTCCCTTCTAATAAGTTACTATAAATAAAGCATCCGGCCCCTGCCCTCCCATGGTGAGGCCGTGGGTCTCCCTGCAGCCCTGCCACCCCCAGCCCTGGCAGGTCTGTCACCCACCCCCCAGAGGTGCTGGCACTGCAGCCACCCTGCCACAGCCGCCAGCAAATAGACAAAAAACCCCAGACTTAGAAAAATTCCCATGAACAGGGCAAGAGTGTGGCAGGGCCAGGGCTCTCCCTGCCTCCAGCCCCTGCCCCATGGGTGCCCCTGTAGCTTCCCTCCCCAGCACTGCCCATCTGGACCCCCCTCCCCTCTACTCACGCCCAGCAGGAGAGCCCCAAGTCCTTCCCTCTCCGGTGTCCAGGCACTGTGTCAGGCACAGCCGCTCCCACCCGGCTGTGGCAGCAAGTGCCACTGGCCAGGCATGCCCTGCCCCCCTCCCTCTCCCCGGAGCGGCCATGGATCTGTCCCTGGAGTGTGTCCTCAGGCCGGCTAGCTGTCTGTGCAGCAGTTCCCTGGAAGGGAGAAGAATGGAGAGCCATGGCACAGGGAGCCTGGGGGCTCCAAGTCCTCCCCAGCCCGTGCCCCAGGGTGACCATGGGGGGCCCAGTGGGTTCTCACCCAGGATGTTGCGCTTGCAGAGAGGGCAGGTCTGCTGCAGCAGGAGCCAGGGATCCACACAGTCCCGGTGAAACTCGTGGGAGCAAGGAAGCACCCGCAGCCACTGGAGGGAAGCGAGGGCACATGTGAGAGGAGCTGGGTGGCTGGGACACAGGGAGGGATACCCTGGCCCTGGCCAGTGGCAGGAGGCTTGGCCAAGGGTGGCACGAGCACAGGTGTCCCCAGGGCGGGCTCCAGTCCACCCAGTCCCACCTGGCTCTTGTGGAACTGGTCCAAGCAGACAGCACAGCTGTCGATCTCACAGGCCTGGCTCTGGAGCGGTTTCCCAGGATGGTACCTCCGGGTTTTCAAGGCTGACAGCCGCCGCCGAATGTGCTGCTTCAGGTCCAGCTGTGAGGGCAGAGGGGCCGGTCAGAGCCCACCTGCTGCTCACCCAGCACAGGGCACAGCGCAGACATTCCCACCTCTGCATCCCGCTCCGACAGGTCCTGCCGTGACTGGCGCTGGGCCTGCACCATGACGCCGGTGCAGAGCAGCAGGGCGATCAGCAGGATGGTGTTCCACAGCTGCTGCAGGTACTTCTGTGGGAACAGCGTGGATGGGGAGTGAGCCAGAGACCTCCCCCACCTCCCGGCCCCGCCAGCACCCTGGTGCTGTACCTGGACCTGCGAGCTGCTCTCCCCGGGGCAGATGACCCCCTGCCACTCCCCATAGAGGCCCCCTCGGGACAGGCCACAGGTGGACCACAGGGTGAGGGTCACTCCCTGCAAGGCAGGACACGGCATTGCTGACGGCCACGGCGGCGTCCGGCGATGGCAGCACACGCGTTCCAGGGAGAAGGAGCACCGGCACTGCCACCTGCCCTGCTCCCACAGGGACACTGAGGCACCGTGGGGCTGGCCCTGCTCCCTGCAGCTGCTTCTATGGATTGGGGAAGTTTGGCTGGGCACAGCCATGCCCTGCATACCAGGTTCTCCAGCAGCACCGCCTGGTACGTGATCTTCGCTGTAGCCCGGAGCCCACTGTGAGCAAAGAGAAGCGTCAATTCCATGGGCACAGCAGGGTCCAGGAGCACACCCCTTCCTATAGGGACTGGCAGCACAGGGAGGGGACAAAGGAACACACAGAGGAGGTGACAGCAAGACACTCCCTTCCCAGCTGTCCATGCCCAGCCCTCAGTGACTCTGCCCAAGTTTCTTCTTCCCATGCTCATGCCTCAGTTTCCCCATGACTCCAAGGCAGCAATCCCAATGTCCCACATGTTAGGAGGACCAAGCAAGTCCCACTGCTGCAGCAGGTGGGAACATACACCCACAGAGGGATGCTGGTGCCATGTGGAGAACCAGCCAGACTGGATAATTTGTACCAAGAGTCCTGAACCTCTTGTCCACGGCCACTGTCACCCTGCCACCACATGGGAACCCATGGAAGGGCTCCAGCCCTGCAGGAGAGCTGAATCTGACCCAAACTCTCCCTGGAAACACATCTCAGCCCCAGCTGGCCTTGGCACGGCACAAGCAACACCAGCCCAGCAAACACGACGTGTTGAGACAGCCAGGCAGGGGACAAGCAGGGATCAGGCAGGGCCATACAGGGGATCAGGGCCCAGCCCATACCGCAGCAGTGCTCCCAGCAGCCTAGTGACATTGTCCGAGGACTGGATCACGATGACAGGCTTGGCGAGGAGCTGGGACACGTCCAGCTGCACCAGGAGGGAAGCAGAGCCATCAGTGGGGCCCGATCACGGCCCAGCCCCGCCACAGGCGCTGTCCTACCTCACGGATGGCGTTCTGGTTCAGCGCCAGGATGAGCAGGGCCGAGGCCCCCAGCACCAGGGCTCGCTTCATCTGTGGGCACAGCGGGGACACGCTCAGGGGCAGCTCAGCGTGCTCCCAACCAGCTCCTGTCCTGCTGCAGGGAGCATTTGGCACCTCTTTGCCACGGCTGAGCGGGCACTGGGGACCCCAGGGGGGTCGGAAGCCCTGTCAAGGACCCTCCCACCGCAAAGCACAAGTGAAGACCCTCCCCCATCTGATGAGGAGATGAACCAAGTGACACCTCTGCAAAGAGGGCCAGGGAGAAGGGACAGGGAAGGGGCAGAGGGGAGAGGGCCAGGCAGAGGGTCACCTTGGTGACGACGGCAGTGGTGAAGGACTCCTCCTTGGCACCCCGGGGCCCCTCAGCTGGCTCCTCAGAGCCCACGGGCACCACACCAATCCAGCTGTCAGCAGCACCCAGCTCCGGCTCCGCGTCACCCACCTGGGGCACGGCAAGGACAGGGAGGGCCAGGATGGGCACCTGGGGCTCAGGGCACCCCCAAAGCACCCCCATGTCCCTGTGTGCCCTGGGGAGCCGGGCACAGGGACAGCAGCTGGGGGGGCACAGAGGACAAGGCTTCTGTCTGCACCGCCCTTGTTCTGCTGGGCGTCCCCAGGCAACGGGACCCCCCCGTCCCCGCCCATCCCAGTGCCCTCCAGTTCCCGCTGCTCCCGCTCTCCGTTCCCCTCGCAGTGCCCAGACACCCCCAGTGCCCACTGCCCCCAGTTCACACCGCTCCCTCCACACCGACCACTGCCCTGCCCTGCCCAGTGCCCCGCAGTCCACGCCGCTCCCCCCATGCCATTCCTTCCCCCGTGCCCACAGGC